>JAFMSR010001681.1:0-25457 GCA_022818135.1 Saxidomus purpurata
CCATAATCGCTACAGTATACATACATTAAGAACAATATAATTACGGTAAACAATAAATTAAGCAAAACCTTTGACTAAGAATTATAAGAAGTAGACATCCTTGATATAATTTCCCAAAATGTAATGCGTTCATTTCGGTAAAGTAGTTAATTGGTATAAATATATTATGAATGCTAAAACGCCTCTTGAGACACTTTTAAAAGCTGTATGAGCTTTATTCGTTATAAATGTCAAATTATGTTCTTTTTCATCGGATAGATAATAACAAACATAAATTTCCGAACTGAATAGAAGAAATAATATAACACTATAGGTGCTATACCTATCAACGGTATAACCAAATACCTTAATTAATTTGAAACTGTTATCATAAAATAAGTAATACAATACATTTACTACAGTCTAACCAAAAAAAAACACGAATCATAAAACAACTTTCCGTATAATAGTGCGATGGCCTCCATTAAACAACGCTTCATATCGTGGTCAGTAGACGCTTTTTATGTCGCCCTTTCGGAGAAAAGGCGATACATAAGGATCGCTTTGTCCTTCCGTCTGTCGGTCCGTCGGTCCGTCACACAAACTTAACGTTGGCTATAACTTTGCCATTTCTTAAGATTTCTTCAACAAACTTTACAATTGTATTGCTGATGACTAAAGGGTCATGATGCCACCAAAGTTTGTTGGTCAACGTCATATTTGACAGAGTTATGCCCCTTTTTGTACTTTGATTTTTTCACAAAATTATTTGTTATTCTGACTAAGCGTAAGAGGGCGACACAAGTGTTCTACTGATCACCCATCTAGTTTAATAACGCGCAGCAACGATTACCTTCCCTTACAGTGGGGGAGCTGCGCAAATTCAGCGTTGCAGTGATTACCTTGTTGTTGAAGAATGAAAAAAGGGGGAAAAATAGTTATTTTGGAAATGTTTTAGTCATTACCATCGGGAGTCGAAATCCAAAATGGCTCCTGTATCTGAGAACCTAAATTCAACTTGGACGTATAGTGAAATTATTATAAATTCATTGGACATTAAAATCATATATAACGTTTAATTAACGTGTAACCTAAAGACGGTTTTTCCGTATAAAGAAACCTCAGTTTATTTATTTATGATATGCAAAAGTATATTAGAATTGCAGATATACACCCAATACGTGAGTGAACAAAATGTAAACATAATCTGGCATGAAATCAGGAAGATCCGATATGATAATTTGGGACAGAAATTGTTTGAGAATAAAATTGCTCAATTGTATGCCTCCGTTATCGAGGGCGTTATCTCAATCATGCCTTTAATTAGAAAATAACATTTAAAAAAACCTTTTATTATAAAGAAATAAGCGGTTAATCTACATTTTATTATATACTTTCATATTGCCCCGTTCACTTTGCCTTAGAGAGTTCGTTCAGTAATCTGCGGTACTGCACGTTGGTAAGGAATGATACTGAACGTTGGCAAGGGAGGGCGGTCCTAGCGATCAGCTGTACGGACTATTTTATTTGTTTGCAAACATCGTTTTATTGAGGTTTCTATGTCGTAGTTTGACAGGTTTTTACAATTAAATGAACTATGGTCTTTAATTAAAAAAAAACTTTAATCATTTTCAAGTAGACGTAAAAGAGTTTCATTTTTAAAAAGGTTCGAATTTTTTAGGGCACGCAATACCAGTTCTGGTTACGAAAGTTACTGGTACGTATTTCAGCCAAGTATTGATAAACGAAAGGAACGATGTTTTGCATGTAGTCATAAGAAAGAGAAAACATTTTTAGGAAGTACATCAAGTTGATGTATTCACATTTCAAAGTACAAACCTGCATCCGTAGGAAAAGTCTTGCTATTTTCAAAACAAGATGGCGGACAGCAACTGAAATTTCCAACCGTATAATTGACGTCAACGTTTCTTCTCATAAATGACGTCACGTATAAACAACAATATTGAATCGAGTCTATTAATACGCAATAAAGAAAATGTACATGGTGAAATAGTACGCTAGTTGTCTGAGAAATTTCAAGATTCATTTTCTTTTTGCTAACAGAATGTCATTTTTGTTCATATTCAATATGAAAGTATATTATAAAAATGTTATTGAACTTGTATGGCGAAATATTACTTGCAAATCAACTCGTTCCAAGTAATATTTCACCATACAAGTTCAATAACCTATAATATCTGCTTGTTCTTTTCCACATACGTGTTGCAAGACAAATCCTGTATTGTTTTATTTGCCGAAATGCCGAAAATGAAAATATTACAAATACTGATGCACCATTTCTGTTTTAAACGCCTTGCCTTCACCCGTATTTTCCACGAGGTCTTCTTTTATAAACTCAAAAAATCACGGTAGAGATTAGCCATGAAAAGTCGACAATAGCGAATATACGGTATCGATACGCGAACTCACAATGGCGATGATCGGTACTTGAGGAGGCGATGGCCCTTACGAAACACTGTAATAAAATGTATTTGTTCTCCCTGATAACAAAATGAATACTATTACCATTAAAAGGAAAAAAAAGTCAAAATTTCCTTTCTGACATGTCTAATATGATGCAAGCAGCATTGTACACGCAACAGCTGAGTAAAGAATTGTCGAATTGTGTTGGAATAAAATACTTACAGGATTTATGTTTGGACGTACTCTTGACCCGACAACAATTTTTTTTTCTGGACTCATATCTGAAAATAGAATGGTACAACATGAATCATTTTCCTTTGATAAAAAGTTTTTGCTATAATTTCGTACAGTGACAATGTATTGTATATTTTAATTAAAAAAAAATTTCAGTCGTCTCTTAAAAGCTGTTATCAAACTTCTTAGTGATCACTATTATTGTGATGAGACTCCATTCGTTTGTCATCTATATTGACTCGATCGTTACACTTAGAAACATATGGTTACCTATTAAAAATATGCTTATTTGATTTAACTTCAGGGTCGAACATACAGAAAAACTGAAACACTATATTGATAATGTTATTAACGCAAATCTTTAAATATTAATAAATGCCTACATGAAAATTGAATATTCATCAAAAAAACTCATTAAGACTTTAAGCTTTCGCTTCATAAACAAATCCAAACATGTTTCACTCCTGAGATGAATGGATTGTTTAAAAAAGTAAATTGTGGCAAGCTTTCATAACGGATGTATGGCCTGTCGTCATGCTAATATTTAAAAACAAATAGCAGAATAACCATGCTACAAAAAGATCTGCAAGGGTAATTGTAGTAAGGGAAACATTAGTAAACCAATGCGAAGGAACAACACTGACATGTTTAGAAATCTGAAATGGTCATCCAATCGCAAAACAAGCAACTATTTTACTATTCAAATGATCTTAAAGCGTTTCATTGTCTTGCACAAACATAAATCATTCAGAACATTCAAAATATAGCTTACGATCTTATACAGACATAGAGCATAAGCTATCTAAAACTAATAATTTACTACGATCGTTTGGTTACACTTTTAGGTATTTTTAGAAGAATATTCCTGTTAACATTAAATACGCTGGACATTAGACTAAATGCATTTTGACTTAGATACATACTAGATTTACTCAGTGATGATGTTTAATAATGTAGTTGTAACACAGGTTCAATTATGTGCTCTCATTTGCACAAAAACAAATATCACAAACATACTGCTCCTCCCGTCCGGGATATATATGTGTTGAATAATATACATGTCGATGTATGTGTTTCATTTTTGACCTTCGTAAAGAGGTAGCTAAAGAACTTCAGTACCCGGTTTATAGGCTTGACAGTTCAGTATAATTATACCTGTTCTATATACATGTATTAATTTTCGAAACGGAAGAGTTAAATTATTTAAGGTGATGGAGTTTATGTGTCAATGACTCTGTGACAGTCAGGGAATATGTATCATAAGATCTAGCCTTGCCGTTACCATTAGTATAATTATTGTACAACTTCAACAGAAACTTAAAAAGTGTAATCAAACTGCGCTGCCGTTATTTGTTAAAAACAACGTTGTTTATAAATCAATATTCTGAAAAGGCGTTGTTTTCAACTTGATTTTTATCTTTATGGCCATCAAAGATTTTATGAAACAATAGTTTACTTGATTACTTGTTACAATAATAATTTCTCAAGAGCAATAATATGCCCGCTGTTTTTTGTGATGCGTTCTGACTGACTTGATAAATGTATTGACATGACTTCTAAGTATTCCTAAATCAGTGGTTTCCTAGTTAGTGGTTTCCTCGTCAAACATTGGTTATAATTTCGGCCGATAACTTAATTCTTTATAAATGTCTTATAAAATATCGCGAAAAGTCCACCTTTATAAGACGAAACCCCATTTTTCCAAGGCAACCTGATACTTTGCTTTCTGATTTTGCAATGGGCAATAGTTTTCAACCTTCTGAAAATACATTCCTAGTATTGCTTATTTTACCTACATAATGGAATATATACTAATGATTTTTCAAATATCATTTAATGGCAAACGTCTGTCTTATCAAAATTGCCAAGCCAAATGTTTGCTTGGCGAAAAACCGAGGCAAGTTGGTTGCCATGGCAATATTGCCACTACAAAATGTATCGATGGCGAAAGTGTAACACCATAACATAGGAATTGCTATTGAAATGTCTTTCGAAAAAATTGACGTACGACTTCCCTCTTCGTAGCCGTTGTTTTCAAATCGCAAAACACGTAGACCTAAATGAAAAGGTTCACCCGGACGTAAATGGTAACTTTGCAGGCATCAATAGTGGTTCTTGAAGAATTAAAGGTTTCGTACTTGTATGCAATCAGGATTATTCCAGTTTTGTAGCATTTGTTATATAAATATATAATATTTCTATGTAAAGTATGCTTCTTTTGTTTATATAATTTGTTGCATCCATTTAAAATGCGTACGTGAAAATAAGGAATTTAAAAGTGTTTTAATTAAATTTTAGAAGGATATTTTCTTAATTAGCAGACATATGATACCTACACTCCAGAGCTAAACATTATTTATAAGCCGAAATAGTATTTTTCTTTATCTTTCTGTCCGTGAAATGAGTATCTTATATCCTTATTTTTACTGAAGGGTATTTGATATTGTTCTGTAAAACAGTTATTTTAGAAACTTTTTAGGGACATGCAATGTTCCCATTAATATTCATGATAAAGCGTTTCAGTTGTGTGCACTGATGCGTGTGAATACAAACTATGTTTACCCAAAAGTTTCAAATTTCAGGTTATTGTTAACGTAGTTGTTAGATCATTAACGAATCACGTATCCTTTGTTGGCGACGCAATAAAGCATTTGATGTGTTTTACAGTTTCAGTTTAACCGTGTACAAGTTAGTGTTGGAATCAAAGAAATCATTTAGAAGCAATATATTTCAAATAAGGCATGTACTTTTGAAGCTGTTATTGAATTGGAGTATCCCTTAGGTATATACTTTCTTTTTTACTTGTACAGGTCGTAATAAATAGTTAAACTTTTGGTTTTAGGTGTGAACCAACACCAATTATCAACACCATTCATAGTCAGTCTTTTTCTTTATGTTTGTTGTTGAAATTAAAAATGACGTTAATTTGGATTGTTACCGTGCAAAGATTTCATCCCCTTCATCGCAAATTATTTGTCTATTTTATAGATACGTTTGTGCCTAGCCTAGATCAACCTTTTAATCACTTTTGTATGATGCAAGAACATTGTTAAGACTACCTTTTGTTTCGTATAGGTTTGAGGGCAAAAGTAATTCTTCAATAGAGCTCTACTACAACCCAAAGTCACAATAACCCCCTTTTCAGACATATGTGATGAAAATTGAAATATATATATTATTACCGAAAAGACAGGAATACTGCGAGCCGGCTGCCCCAACCCACTCCAATTATTTATCCTTTTTTACCCTTTTTTTTTTTTTTTTTTGAGGGGAGGGGGAGGTAGAGAGAATCCAGATGCTGCAAACAGAATATATGAAGTGTCTCTTTCACCACCTGACTTCTCGGTATTAACATTAATAATTACTAATATTGTTATCTTTCAACTAAAAAAAAAAAGAATTTAGCTGGCAAGACAAAACCTGATTACTCTTCAGTAGCTAACCTCGAAGTGTCAGATATTTGATTTGATTTGATTTGATTTGATGAGAATTTTATCAAGGTCCGTCCAAAAGAGCACTTATGTTAGCTTGATATTTGGATGAGACCCCGGCATGTCTCCCGTCATGCCTAAAAAATAAAATTTTGAAGCCAGAAAATAGGAGAAATTTACCTGACTGCAATTTCCAGCCAGTATAGCCAAAGTTTGTATTTGATTGGTTACCAAATAGTAGGCCAATCACGGCGACCAATGAGATCTAAGTGTGATTGACCTAGTTTGTATGTCTGGATCGTGGTAGCCTAACAGTTTTTAGAAAATTTTTATACTAGATGTTATATGTGTTTGTTTTGTAAAGTAAAAATCCCCTTTAATAAAGTGTTGTCCTATTTTTATTTTGCTTAGCTTTTTGTGATGATAAAAAATTTAATTGTCCTGAATGATAGAATAAAATGTTGTCCGAAAAGATGGTTTTACTTATTTGAACAAGTTAAAAAGTATGCATGAAAGTTTGACTTATGTTTCTACTCTGAAATTTTGAAAATATAAAAACCCCTTAAAACCCAAATAAGCCAACAACCGCACAGGCTACTTGTTAACTTTACTTCTTTAATTATAATGGTGTACAATAGAAAATTATAAAGAGACTTGTACTAGTTGGTTGTTTACTCCAGGAGAGACAAAAATGATTAACCAATCAGCAGGGTGCTAATGGCCGCCAGTTCGGTCTACTACTGTTGAAAAAGCACAGTCATTAATGTAATTATTTGAATCATTTGTATCATAAATTAGATAAAATGCCAAAATTTTTCTTTAAATATATGAATGTTGCTGTAGATCATGAGTTCGTAAAATAGAAATTTTATTCAAATTTTGTGGAATTTTGGTGAGAAATTCTTTTTAATTGTTTCAGAAGGAAATTTTAATTTTAATCTGTTAATCTGTTTTTATTTTTTACTTATAAATAATAAAAGAAGTAAGTGTAGATCATGATTTGCATGATCGGCGATTCGGTCCTCGGACAGATGCTGGTGAACTACTATTCCTGATCCTGGTTGACTAACCAGTACTTTTCACATCTTCTTTGTTGTGAGTGATTGGGTTTTTCGTGCCTGAGTAAGATTGTTCTTAATGTAGTTTTGATCTTATATTACACATCTTTATTGGTTCGAAAATATAATTGCGAAAGTTAGATATGCTTTTCAAGATTAACATTGCTGTGCGTACTACTTGACCTGACCTACTTGTTGGTTTTGGGTGACCTACTGCGACTTTTAGTGCGCACGAACCGGATGGTGTTATAACAGGTGCGCGTTTGGCTTTTTTGGATCCGGCTATTTTTTGACAGTAGATTACTGCTTCCATTTAGGAAATTAGTAGTGTTTTATGCATTTTCTGCAATGTCTGGGGTATCTAGTTATAGGATCAATCACTGTTTTTGGTTAGTTATGACTTTTTATATGGGCATTAAGTATGCATTTTCATGTTTAAGCAGTCATTAATTGTGATTATTTTTATTTTCTACGTTTTCCCAGTCATTGTCCTGGTGATTATTTTGGACATTTATTAGTTGTATGTTTGTTTTTGTAATCACCAGGGGTTTGTATATGCGTGGGTTATAATGGTATGTCGCCACAGACACTATTTTTTCCTATGTAGGTATCAAATTTCTTACTCAGACACTAGAACCGCTGAAAAGTAAAAATTTGTTAATTTCACATATTTCTATAAAATGACTAATAACTATCTAATCTACTGAGCTTCCGTCACATGTCAAGATGTCGGCTTTATACCGGGTTTGTCACGTGGTAGGTATTTGTAGTAATTATTCTATACATGTGTTTTTTATATATTTAGATAGAGAAAAAAGGATTTTTTTGTCGATTTTGTTTAAATAAAGCTTTTTTCTTACGGTTTTTTGTGTTATATCTTTGGTCCTTGTTATTCTAAATATAATTTGGTCGAAATATAAACTTTCAATGTTTTGTATCCTTTATAAATTGTCTTTTATGCTACAAAATTTTGGAAAATCGCGGATTAAATTATCTGTAATAAAATTGTCTAATGTTTTCAATCTTTTCTATTTTCATTTCAAATCTTTACTAAATCGTGCTTTATAGTTATGGCTAGGGTGTTGGGTAGCCCTTATCTAGTTCTAAAGTTTTTTGTTATAAAATTTTCATGTTGTCCGGAGGTATATGAATTCAGTGTTTTAGATATGTGTTTTGTCTCAAAGATTCACCTGAGGTGGGGGTTTGATGTCCTTGACCTTTCTGTACCGGAAGCTCATTCTTGTTAACATATATACATGTATAATAAAGTATACTAAACTACTTAAAGGTAAATTACAGGACACCCCTGGTTTACAGAGAGTGTGTTAGGGGTTTCTTAGTGTGGAAATATTTGTTTTATGTCACTAAAATGCGATACTGGCTTGCCTATTCTAATCTAATCTACGAAATAACATATCTACAATCTATAATAGACTTGCCATATCTACCCCTATGTACTTTTATCAAATATAGAGTTGTGTGAGTTGTGTTCTGTGTTCTGTATATAGGGTCCTAGAGCTCAGGGCTAGCACCATGCATTCCGCGCACCATGCTCCTGCAGAGTCCAAGTACCGTTTTTCCCCCATTGCGAGTTACGCATTATTTCGTTAAGGTGGGAGTCCCAAATAAAGGGTAAGATACGGTTTTTAGTCGATCTACACTTGCGCAGTCCGTGTACTACATCATACTTCCCCTTGGTCTTTTGGTACGACCGTGTGGGTGTGTGGGTTCGAGTGATTGCCGGGCGGCATTAACACTCCGTAAAAGTCACCTATGACGTTTGTGTTTTCAGTAGTGTGTATGTTTGTTCTGGTGTTTTGCCGAGCAGTCCATTATGTAATCGGTCCTAATCTATATTTTTTCATTGAATCCTATATTTTTGATAAATTCGAATACGGCCAGGCGAATATCTTGTGCTATTTCTTTTGGTGGATCTAACAGAGTTTTTTCCGTAATAGTTATTAGTTCTAATTTCAAAAGTGTTGTTTCAAATATTTTCCTTTCTTCCGAATATAATGGGCAGTGAAACATTAGATGGCCAAAATTTTCTATTTCGTTACAGTGTTGGCAGTTTTTGTCTTCTATGTATCGGTCCCCTTTAAGATAGCTACTTTTTAGTTTAAGTCTAGTATACATTGTGTCTATTTTTCTATCATGATGGTACGTTTGTAATTTGCTAGGCGGTTTAATATTAATTTCTATGTTATGTGTTGAGCAGTAAGTTTCCCATTGCTGTAGATATTTTTGTTTTACTTTATCTTTTATGATGCTGTAGACTTCCGGTACGCTGAGCTTAATATGAATTTCTGTACCGAAAGTGCTGCCGTATTTTGCTTTGTCGTCTGCTAATTCATTTCCGTTTATGCCCACATGACTTGGTACCCACATTAACTGAATTTCGTCCCCTCTATGTTTTATATCTGTGATTGTTTTTAGTATATTAAAGATCATTTCTTGTCTGTGAGATTGTCCTGATTTTATTGCCATTAAGGAACTAAGACTATCACTAATAATGACTGATTTTGTAATATGATTTTCTTTACAGTAAGTTATCGCATAATCTATTGCTGCTAATTCGCATGTAAATATTGAAACTTGATGTTGAAGCTTTAAACTCTTGTTGTGTAAGATTGTTCCGTCTTCTCCTATAACTACTATGCCCGCCCCTGCTATTTGTTTTGACGGGTCCTTACTTCCATCTGTATAAATTTGGGTAAAGTCTCTAAAGTGCCGAATAATGTTTAGATTTGCAATAATTTTGTTTCTTTCAGCGTTTTCAGATTTGTTAATTTTTCCTACTAGATCTAAATTGATCTCAGGCATTTCAATATTGATTAGTTGTTCATAGCACGGTTCTTGAATTTGGGTATCGCCTAGGCCGTATTCTGTAATTAGAGTTCTGATGTGTTGTGTGTAAGGTTTCTTTAAATTTTTGTTACTTTTGATTTTGTAAAAATATGCCGGGTGGTCGCATATATCGTCATTGATAGGTAAGTTTGGGCCCAGTCTGGAGCTTCTGGCCCAATATTTTAGTGCTTGATGTTCTCTCTGTAAAGGTAGTGGGATCATAGCTATTTCGGTATGTAATGGGAGAGTAGAGGTATGCCTCGGACATCCTATTATGGTTTTTAGTGCCCTATTTTGTATTCTTTGAACCTTTTTTAGTTGTGATTCTTTTGCGGAGGCGTATACTATGCTGCCATAATTGATTTTGCTAAGGATGAGGGCCTTGTAAATGTTTAGAAGGCATTTTTTGTCTGTACCCGAAGATTTTCCCTTTACTGCTCTTATGATATTTAGATCTTTAAGACATCTTTTTGTCATATGTTCTATATGCATTTTCCATGATAGAGTTTTGTCAAAATACATTCCCAAAAATTTTGCGTGTTCATTATATGTGAGGTTCGTACCACATAACGTTAATTTCGGAAAGTTGTTGGCTCTTTCCGGAGGTTTTACGGACGGTCTATGTATTAATAACACTTGAGTTTTTGCTGGGTTAATTATGAAGCCCCAGGATTTGCTCCATTTTTCTATTGTATTCAAAACAGTTTGTGCTTTTTTTACTGCCTGTACCGGACTTAATGATGTTAGCCATGTGGCGGAGTCGTCTACAAATTGAGATATTTTAGCATTTATAGTAGGTTTTTCTCTGTTTAATTCGTTGATTTGTGTTTCAAAGGTATTCATCATGAGGCTAAAAATTATGGGGGACAAAACCGCTCCCTGGGGGCACCCATTTACTGTTTCCACTACCTCTGAGAGAGCTCCATTGTATTTTACCTTAATCTGTCTGTTTTGTAGAAAGCACCTTAACCATTTTATCATTCGTCCTTGTATTCCGGAGTTTTGGAGTTGCAATAGTGCTCCTCCGTTCCACATTTTATCGAAAGCATTACTAAGATCTAAAAATATAGCTATAAGATATTTATGTTCTGCCTGTGCGATTTTGCCATCTGATTCTAATCGTGTAATATTGTCATCACATGAATGATGTGATCTGCATCCTGATTGGTATTTAGACATTATATTGTTTTTTTCCAAATATGCGCACAGCCTGGGTTTTATCATTTTTTGCATTAATTTTGTAAATGTTGATGTTAGAGAAATTGGTCTATAAGAGGCGGGTTCATTTTTGTCTTTATTAGGTTTTAGTAATGGAATGATAACTGCATGGTTCCAGCTTTCTGGCGTGGTGCCCTCTACCCATGATTGATTAAAAATTTGTAAGAGTGTATTTCTGCTTTCCTGTGGTAATTTTTTAAGTATTTTGTAATGTATCAGGTCTTCTCCCGGCGCACCGTCCTTGCAGTTCGACAAAGCTTTATTAAATTCAAATATAGTAAATTTTTGATTGTATTCTTGGGAGTTGTCATTATTTCTATTATTAATATGTTCATTAACTGCTCTGTTAATAATTATTTTGTTTACCAGAAAGTCTCTAGTGTATCCTTTATTACTACTGGCTTCAGCATATTGTTGGACTAATGCGTTAGCTTTTTCTTTTGGCTCAGTAATAATATGTTGTCCTATTTTAAATACTGGATTGCTTTTTGGTACTCTGCCTTTTACTTTGTTTACAAAATTCCAAACTTCTTTAGATGAGGTATTGCTTGTTATAGTTGAGCAGAAATTGCGCCAACTGTCTTGCTTTGCTTTTTTAATTATTCTTACTGCTCTTGCCCGGGCCATTTTAAATAGAATGAGAGTTATGGGAGTTTTTTCCCTTTTGTGAATTTTACGTCTAATTTCTCTACTTCGTATGGCTTCGTGGCATGCCTGTGTCCACCATACTTTTTTGATTCTAGTTTTTACAATTTTTGGTTTTGATTTTGGAATTGTTTTTTCTAAAATACTATTGAGTTTATCTAAGAATTCTTTGAAATTTTGTTCAACTGTTTGTTCTTTTATCTTATAATTCAATTCTGTCATGCATAAATGGTGAAATTCCATCCACTGGGCAGTGGATGCCATGTCTATGAGCCATTTTTCACTTATAATAGCATTTTCAAACCTTATTGGTGTTTCTATTATTGTTATTACAGGTAGATGGTCGCTATTGAAGCTATTGTCGACTACAAGGAACGTTGCCCTGGGGTGCAGACCTGAGGAGACTATAGATAGATCCAGGGCTGAGTCTATCTGGTTTGCCTGCTCGGCGAGACGGGTGCATTGGCCATCATTGATGCAATTGAGATCTGTTTCATTCATGAAGTCTATCAGATCCTCTGCCCCAGCATCGCGCCTAAAATCATTTTCTGGGTTCCAAAGTGGATGTTTTAAGTTAAAGTCTCCTACTATTACATTAGACTGTCCTAAGTTTTTGAAGCTATTTCTAAAAACATTTATGTTGTTGTTATCTTTACTGTTTGTGTAGTAATTATAAATCGAAATGTTACTATCTTTACCAATGATCTCTATTGCAATGTTTTGATTAATAGCATTATAATCTGTTTGTTTCGTTAAGTATGAAAGTCCGTTGCGGACATATATACATAATCCCCCTGAGGCGGGGGTTTCTTTGTTGTAAAACATAACAGGTTTTTGATAATCCTTGAATTTGAAAGGATTATGTTTTTCTGCTAAATGAGTTTCTTGTAAACAAATTACATCTATAGGTTCTTTTTGGTCAATTAAAAAATTTTGCAATTCATTACATTTACTGTATGATTCGGATCTCATACCCCGAATATTCCATGATATGATGCTGAGGCAGGGTCTGATGTATTCAGTGTTTACCTCAGCTGTATTGTAATCCATTAAAGAATTATTCGGAGTTGTTTTTGGTTATTAATGATTAATGACTAATCTATGTTCTGCATATATTGAGTGGACAGTGAATTGTCATTTGTCCATTCGGTCCTGTGTACATGATATGGGGGTGGGGGTGATTTGAATTTGTGATACCCCTTAAATTTGGTATTGTATGTGGCCCCCTTCGGAATCTATAATACATTGGGCCATTTTGTTGGTTTGTACGGATCCCATAATTCCCTCCCCAATTTGGTTCCCTTTTAATTTGTCTGTGAGGTGGGGGTAGGGGATAAGCACACCTTTCTTGTTTTATTTTAATTATTTCTTGTGTATTTAGTGTTTTTTTGGGTGTTGGGGGTTTTGGGTTATTTAATTTTGGTATTTCTTGGGGTTTCTTGATAGTTGGGGTGGGGGTGACAACTGGGGTAGAGGTTTTATCTTGAGGGGTGTGCTGTTGTTCGGCACATCTTGTCTCATACTCTTCTTTGATTTCATAATTTGCTGCATTTATTTTTTGAACATATTTTTTGTATACGGGGCAGGATTTGCTGGAGCCCCAGTGATTTCCTAAACAATTGTTGCATTTTAATTCAGTAGCATTGCACAGTCCTATTTCATGGTTGCCAGTACATTTCGGGCATTTAATCTTGTTTCTGCATTGGTTTGTTTTGTGTCCGGGAGCCTGACACTTTCTACATCTAATGTACCCTAGCGTTGTTGGTTTTACTATTAAATTGGTCCCTTTCAGACGTAATGGTAATTCTTCGCATGTAAAAGTTATTATCATTTCATTGGTGATTTCCTTTTTCCTTTTGTGAATAAATTCTTTTTGCCTTATTGTTGCTATGTTTTTGTTGTTTTTAAATAATGTTTGCCTTAATTGTTCAGTGCTCTGATTTTTTGGCACTTCTAATACTCCCATGCTGATTTTTGTTACTTTTGATGTAGGTTTTTTTTATTTTCTATTTTGATTTCGTGTCTCCCAAACTTGAAATCTTTGATTTTCGTTTCGAAATCTTGTCTGACTTGGAAAAATAAAGCCCCCTTGTTGTTATTCAATTTTCTTATTACATTCCCGCCGAATTGTTGTTTTAAATTTTTTTCCATAATTGCTAATTTCTGTGTGCTTAATCCCCCTTGAACCCCCTTAATGACCATATCGATCCATGATTCTTTAATGACTCTTTCGATTCTTTCTCTCTGTTCATTGGTCTGTTTTTTTTGTGGATGGGGGTGATGGGGTGGGGTTTGTTTTAAGATTTTTCGTTTTGGTAGTAATTTTTTCCCCTCCCTCTTCTAAAATCTGAAATTTGTTATTTAATTGGATTGGGGAAGAAATTTTGTTATTTTTCATTTCATTTTTAGGGGTGTCTAATATTTTTATTGGGGTGGATGTATTTCCCCCATTTTTGTTATTGTTTTGATTTGGACTATTTATGATTATTGGGGATGTTATTGCCCCCCCTTTGCTGAGACTGTTGTTTTTTTTTTATTTTTGGTGAATCTATCACTATTGGGGATGGTTGTGACCCCCCTTCTATCCTAGTAATTTGTTTTTTAGGGGTGTCCTGATTTGTTTTTGTTTTTTTAACTAATACATATTCATTTTCTAGTCTACTAACTATTCTAAAATATACATCTTCATCTACTTTTGTGAAGTTGCAGAGATAATTTTTTGATGAATTTATTTCTCTGTCTTGAGTTTGCTCTACTTGAGATTCAATATTTTCAATCAGTGTTATTATTGGCACCCTATTGATTGTCTCATTTTTGACACTTGTTTGAGTCTCTGCTGTGCGCTTATTGTCATTGGCACTTTTAACACTACATTGATTTTCAGT
The DNA here is from genome assembly GCA_022818135.1 of Saxidomus purpurata. Classification (NCBI taxonomy): domain Eukaryota; kingdom Metazoa; phylum Mollusca; class Bivalvia; order Venerida; family Veneridae; genus Saxidomus; species Saxidomus purpurata. The sequence goes on from JAFMSR010001681.1 coordinate 14,722, forward strand.
TTGTGTTTCTGCTGACACTCTATCCTTTGTTTCTGTGACACCTACACTACTTGAATTATTCACAGTTTGATTTTCTTTGTTTGTAGTGCTCTTATTGTCACTGACACTTGGTGACACCCTATCTTTTGTTTCTGTGACACCTACACTACTTGGATTATTTACAGTTTGAGTTTCTTTGTTTATAGTGCTCTTATTGTCACTGGCACTTGGTGTCATCTTCTTTGTTCTAACTATTTCTTCTACTCTGTCTTTCATTGTTTTCGTTACTGCAGTCCCTACTCTACTCATTAGTATTTCTTGGAGTGTCAGGTTTAGTTCACGCCATGAAAATCTCTCTGAGATCATGTGTGACCTGTCACCTGCTATTTTGTTGACTAACTTAACTGTTGTACTCTGTTGTGCCCTACGGGCTACTGTACTTTTCATTTTATTTGCTCTTACTGCTTTAACTGCAGATACCTTTGCCTTTGACGCCAATTGTTTTATGCCACTCATTATTCTTTTTGATTTATTCTTTAAAGAATGTCGAAAAAGAAAAAAGAACTTGTTTATTTTTGTTTTAACTTATAACCAAACACTTAAATATTATGTTTATGAATTTTGAAAGAGTTCGTTTACTTAATAAACAAATAATGTTTGCCGAAAGATGACGTTACGTTATGATCGACCTGTCCTGAATTTTGAACACTTTTGTTTTTGATGCCTATTTCCTTACATATCTTTTTTAATCAGATACTTATATTGCTGAAATTTTGACTGAAGGTACTTATGTTATAGTTCTACTAGATTTATTAATCCTAAATGTTTTAGTTATGAAAATTAAGTTGTTATCAGCTTTCAGGCTAGCCCTACCCCAATTCTGATTTCCTGTACCCAGCCGAAATTTTACTTTTCTCCCCTCAGTTTCTTGTCGTATTACCCTTTTCCTTATATATAATAAATATCACGTAGTTTCACGTATTTCTGGCGCTTTATTGGCCGTGCAGCCCTTAAATCACCAGATTCACGCTGTTTTTAATGCTATAATGCAATACTTGTTACTGTTATCTATGATATCAGCAAAAAGTATGAAGTTTACCAAAAGACCCTTATTTGTTAGTTCTAACCTATTTAATCTTACCCCCTCTGTGATCTTTTACCCTTACTTGTCCCGATTAAATCCTATCCTATCCTATCCTATCCTATCCTATCCTATCTGTCCTGTAGCTGATAACACTTAACACTTATAAATTACACTTTGAAAAAATTTTGAAACTTTTTCCGAAAAATTTCTAAGTCCTTAAAGGCACTTTGTCAAACCCGAAGGCTTTTAATACTTGAGCATTTCCTGGCGCAAAGACAATATTGGAGGCTCTTTCAAGAGAAGCGTGCGACCAGTTCAGCAGTCAAGAGCAAAGTGAAGTGCCAGATATTTCCCGCACAGATGCTTATAAAACCCCGTGCCTTTTTCTACCCCAAAGAAAATGAATTAACCCAAACAGCATAGATACCGAAAAGAAAGTTAATTATTTTCTCCCTCACTACGTTCGTCCGAAAATAAAAGATTTCTTTTCTAAACTATCCCTTAAACAGAAAAACACAACAACAATATGTTTGTACAAGTAGGATAGGTTGCTACCGTCTCGAATTAACAAAGATGTTTGTTAAATTGCTTTGAGCAAATATTAACAAAACTTAAGTAATTTTTACTTACTTTAAAGAACAATATACGAAAAAAAAACAAACCCAAATTTATAAAATATACATTGTTGAGAAATGATATAACCATTTACATGTATCATACAATGACTCGCTCAATACAAAAGTACTGCTAATACTGTAAACTTCCCATCTTAGAAAACAATCTCGGAGACATTACATCCCCAAATTCATATCCTACAATAAAAGTGAAATGTAATACAGTTTTGTAATTGCATAAAACTGTTCATATAGACAATAGGAAATAAGATATAGATCAATTATCTGTACAAATCAATAAAATTTATGGTTCTACTACTGTACCACATGTCAAGTCTAAAGACACATTGCTGGACCTAATCATACAGGATTAAAACTGATAAGGGGCAATAAAACGATTAAGATATTTGACCACCTGCGGTTTGGGGGGAGGTGGGGTGGGGGAGGTCACTTACGAAGGGGAGATTTGTTTTGAATATTTAAATGAATCCAATTTTAAAAAAAACGTATCCGCTTTAAACTCAAGAACAGATCATGTCACTCCAATTACGTACATTAAGATCAATCAATCCCTGTTCATTATGACTCAATGGATATGTTAAAATAACTATATCATTGAAATAATATACCTTATTGATAACAATCGAAGTCACTGGCCTACCGATCTTTGATATTAGCATTGCTACGTACATACATTCCATTACATAATTTGAATTCAATTGGAATTGTGATCCTGTTTTCACAGATGCACCATGATCCTGTAATTTTAGAGGTAAAAAAACGTTTTCCCTTTCTTTCTTCGTTTTGAAAAATTACAAATTAATATCATTATCAAAGAAGACTTAAAAGTGGAAACGCGTTATGAACCCAGAGTTTGTTTCTTTTATTAAGAATTGAAAATGAAAAATTAGAAAAAGATTATTATGATAATTATAAAGACACATTAGCGCTTAAGAGTCTTTAATACTTGACAACTGTACAAATTTGTGTTCGCATAATCTCGTGCCATAACGTTTACACTAATCAAGATCTACAGGACTGGTACAAGTTGGAGCAAAATGGACTACAATGCGTTGAAGAGAAAAATGACTTTCATAACACGCGCTATATGAAAAAAAAACAGCAAATCACGAGCCGGTTTTGTATATAGCACGTCAATTAGAGTAGAATGGGGATTCATATAAGCAATCTATATGTACTAGTAATGATAATCGACTTGTTTAAAATATTGGCGAAATTGACGGATGAAAACACAATGTAAATGAATATTTATCATTTTGGGGGTACATTGTGGATTTTAACATTGTTAGAGCTGACCGTTATAAACAACACAATTTCAACCATTATATCAATTGTTATCGGAATTGGCCGTGTGACTGTGCAATTTCTATCGACGATGCTAGCTTTAAACACTTAACTGTATTTCAATGGGTTCGATTACGAGGACTTTGTGATGATGTGACCAACCTCTGTGGTTTAGAAATTTTCGAAACTGACTTTAAATGACTAACCTGTCACCATTTTGTCATTTGTACAAACTTGACAATTTATGTACGAAATTTGACAGTTTCTTACAATGCGTTATAATATTTTACTGATCTTTTCATGGAACGATTGTTAGATAAATTGGTAATATTTAGATAGCTGAAACACGTTTAATGGGGCACTCGATAATGAAGAATCTTAGACAAAATGTCAAATAGTTGTATTTGGTAATTGCGTTTCAAAGCTGGTACCAAATAGATTGATGCAGATATGGCGGTTGTGTACAATTTTAAATGATGCAAACAAATTGCATGGTTATAAGAGCTGTAATTCCCTTAATGTATGAAACCGCATTGTGAAACGAAATAAACACAGATAGTGAAAGATAAACGTTTTTGTTGATTTTAAACTATTGGGGTATTCTAATATACATTTTTATACTTCTATAGTCAATGCGAGTGCTTCAATATGATATAAGCACTTGAACAAGTAGGCGGGGTTTCGTTGTATGGTTAAACTTAGCTATACGTATTTCAATTGATTGTCTGCTTTGTTAGCTTCTGAATGACGTCTTCTGCATGATATCACAGCGGACCTAGGAACAATGTCTTAACTTGATAAGTTATTACCAAGTCCCAGTTCCTTTTTTATTGTTTTTTCTCATCTCGAGAGACAGCTTAAATAAAGACAAACCATCTCGTGCAGTATTGTTATTTAACTATCTTAATACCACACAATTGTTTTATAAGACATTCAATTTTATTCAGTTTTAGGTTTATACTATACATACATGTAGTATTTATAAATACGGGAAAGTAGATATACATGTGCTATACCGAATGCAAGTCTGTATATTCCTTAAATACGACATACTAATATCTTAAATTACTAATAGGTTTAAAATATGACTGCATTGGGCCGATCGTTGGGATTGGCCCGCCTCTAGGAAGGGGTGGCCGGAGGTGGGAATGGGGGAGGGGGTTGGACAATACCGACACTGCAGCCGTGTTTGAACCTTTTATTTACAAACCACATTTGTGATATTTTGCTAATTATTGTGAGTAGGTGCTAAAACGGTACAACATAACAGAAGTGAATCTAACCGCCGTCGTAATGTTATACAGCTTTGTTTGGTTTCTCTCCGTAATATTTCACATCTTTGTTTTTCATACATCTTAGAAAACATATGTATCTTTAACAATCATGTTGTATAGTTGCGAGTTTATGCAAATAGTAAATCATCAAAGCCTCTGTCCTTCGAATGACTTGATTGACTATGTTTGCATTCAGTGACTATCAAATATTGAAGAATCGTTTCTAACTCATGTAACATAATTGGACATAAGCCACAGGCACATTTGTAACTGCCTTAAACGACTTATTAGAATAGTATGTGGATACCCCTGCTATCATTTTCAGACCAATAACATGTGTCTACTTAATGCTGCAAACATCGACTGTTTCAGCTGAAGATGTTTATAAGTGAACACTAAAGATGAATAGCCAAATTTGAACATGTTTTTCATTTACACTAGTACTTTACTTTTAAAGATGAAACGTATATAAATAAACCACAAAGGGTCTTTTACTAGAAGATTTAAACAAAAATAATCATTTTATCATATTTGTATTTCCATAACAAACACAAAGTGGAATAAAACGAGTTCCTATATGATACTGTAAAAAAATGTTTGTCGTCACGTCTGCTGTTTTTCGCCTTCATAAGAATAATACATATTATTCTTATGAAGGCGACAGCCGAAACGTTTATGAACATATAAATCATAACGAAGAGCACGTGTTGTTATTGAAGTTTCTCTCATATATGATACTATAAACATGCGTAAAAGGATAAGGAAAGTTACAGTTCTTATTAATTTCTAATTGCATATTCAACGCCTTGTGTTAGAAGTAAAACATAATGCAAGTACATTATAATGAAAATGAAAATTTGAGATGATCTTATCTTATCGCTTAAAGGTCTCTCACCTTCATTCAAGGTATATAGAAGAGGAGACCTAAAATTTAGTTGAAGTTGAATACAGATACACTTCAAACAGAAGCTACTCCGTTTTTCAGCAGTGTCCAAATGTAAACATTCATTTACGGTGTGAACTATAGATGTTAAAATATTAACGTTACCCGTTACTTTTTAATATTTAAGGAAGTGTAAACAAACTATAACAACTTGCAAAGAGTTGTACCTACAGTCACTAACTCGAAGCCGACGTCGTTTCAAGGCATTTAACATAGTGTAAATACTGCTTTTAAACTTCGTTTTGGATGCAATGGAAGACGTCAGCCGACAAGGTCGAAGGCCATGGAATCCAGGTAAGAGTAAATCTTTAAAAGATAACATTGTCTTTTAAAAATAGAACCATAAAAAATCGAATCATTTTTCTGTTTGGCGTAACATTTTGAAAATTCAGATTTTATTAACTGTTAAATGTTTGTATCACTTAACAATAATGTTTGATAATATCGGATTTCATGGTTTATGAATATAGGGAAATATTTAGTAAGTGTGTTTAATACGAACCACGTTTGAAAATTCAAACAAGTTATAAATAGAAAAATGATCGTTTGATATTAGAACAACCCTTTCAAAACAATGACGATAGTATGAATCAATCATGCATGTGTGCACCCAAGTAAAACGGTTCACTTTCTGTATAGCATAATTTACACAAATAATATACTTCATACAATGTGAAGCCATTAATTTGAAAAAAAACCTGGCCCTATCAGCTCTAATGTTTGACAAATATGATAAGGACTTAAAAAAGAATTTTGTTTAGGGCAACATCCACAAAATTACTAGGTAGTGTAGGTATGGGTTTTTTTTTTCAAATATAGTTTATGTCATGATAATTTCCTTGTAAATAGTGTTATTTCTTGCAAATGCCATAGCTCATATATTTCTGTTGTTATGGAGTTTGATTCTGTACAGAAATTACTTTTTTTTCCAAACCCAAAAAATGATAAGGGTCGGCGGCTTTTGGTAGGTAGGGTCGGGTTACCCGAAACAAAACAAAAATAATTCTTTAAGCCTAACGCATCTTGAAAAAGGATTATCCATTAAATGATTAAGAGCTTCATGTGATTTTTTGAAAAGTAAATATTATTGTTCACTCTTTCAGGTTTCCTAGTTGTTGCTTTGGCAATGGCTACAATTACAGCTGTTGTGGCTTTTTATCATGTAGTTTATGAGGCTGTACGTTCGATGCTTCTTCACCCCGAAGCAATATGTAAGTACAAGCGTTTTTCTGTTATGGATTTTACATATACTATCTCAAAAACTAAGTAAACAACTTTTTTAAAAATTAACATTTTCCAGGATAATTCATTAAAACAAAAAATGTATATGCTAAACTCAACAAGGTAATTGATAATCAACATAGCATTTTGAGATCATTTTTTCGACGGTTTGTTTTGACAACACCGAATATTGTTAATTGTGGTTTCTAACGCGTTTTGGCAGCGTATAATTTCAAAGGTAAATGTATACTTAACATGAATTTAAACAGGAAACTTTATAGTTGATTATTCGTCCTTAAATAATTTAATTTCAAAAAGTTCTTTGAGCCTGAGTTTTCATCAAATTAGCAATCAGTTTAATCAGGAAATATTTAATCACATTAAAGAAAGTAACATATTCTGCGATCAATAATCAAGAAGTTAAGATATGAATTAATTATTTTATGGTGTACTAATGAAATACTGTGTTCTATCAGTATAGTGTATATTGTAAGTATAGTGTGATGATTTAGATATCATACCAGTCAAAACGTGGGTGATAGGTCTGTTAAAACAACCTATTTGAGTGGTGCCTTTACATACTTAAGCTTTTGCTAGCATATAATATTTTGGGAGATATGGAATAAATCTCTGCTTAAAGTGATATAACTTTCACATATTCACTTTTGAAATTATATCACTTTTCGTTAAGATATATTTAATATACACTCAAAAGCAAACACATATCCTCTATATTTATTGCATGTTATGCAAAAAAATTGATGACCTCAAAACATTAAATCTAAATGCACTCTAAAGTGTGTGTTATATTATTGCGTTTCTGAGGAATCCATAATACTAGCGATGATGAACATTTAGCATTTAAGTAAAATAGCCAATCAAAAACGCCAACCATCTTCACACTGCTTCTGTTCATAAGCACTTACCCATTTATCCAACAGGGGTGTCAGAATTATAACCCTATACGACTGCATGGGCCCCAGTCTTTACGAACCAATATATCACATAAGACGCCGTTTATTATCTAACCAGACAAGTGCCAGAAAAAAGGAATTGGATGTGGTTGCCCTTTGCCAGTTACTTAAAAAAAATACTTGAAAATGACAGTAAGAAAAGAGGAGCAAACAGTTGTATGCCGACATATATGATATGATATTCATAAAAACAGACCGAATATAGTGGTAGCATATACAATCAAACATCTCTAAACATCACCTCCGAAGAGCAAAAACCTCTCTACAAAAACATATGTTTTATTTCCCAAAGCAGTTATATCTGAACAAATCAACCTCCCCCAGAGCAACAACCTCTCCACGCCAAACAAAAATTGATATTCCCTTTGGTGTTGATATGAAGAGGTTGGGCTGTAGTATCAAAGTAATGTACTGATTAAAACCGATTTTTGTTTGCCAGAGAAAATGCACTTGAATTTCATTTTAACGAATAGGATATCACACCAATCAATATGGAGTATTTATATACCGAGTTAATGTGTTACCCTCATTGTACTCTTAAAATAATCTTAACTTGTATCGATAGCGGAATTAACGGACATTAACGAATGTTTATATGACCTAAATAACGAATATTAAATTTAAGAGCTGTTAGCACTATTGCAAATATAAACAAAAATAATCCCAGACAATGTGGCTAGAGCAATTCAAAAAGGTGAATCATACACCCACCAATAACCCTTGACATTGTTACTTATGAAGGTGTCAGAAGTGTAGTGTCTTATGAAATATTAAGTGTCAATATAAACATAATGTATCAAAGAAAAGGAAGCCAAAGTAAATTATTGATTTTGAGTCATGGTCACATGGAGGTCCTGTCTTAAATATACATACATGTAACAACGAGGCGATCTTGCGTTGTTCAATACTTCAATTAAGCTTTTGATTTTGTTTCTACATACACTTGGAGCCACTTCTAACCATGCACTTTTCAAAATTCGATGTTCTTGAATATAGGTCAAGATATTCATTTCAAACGAAATATTATGTTGTTTGGCAATATTAGCTGTATACAAGTGATAAAATCTTTCAACTGTGACGATCCGTCTCTTTTGCACGTGGGACAGGTACGATTTTATCATGTTGCACTAGGAAATTCAGGCGAGCGGAAACAATCGATTTTCGTTTCATTTTTGATTTATTATTCTAGAACGCAATTCAAACCCTAAAAAAATAATTTTGATTTTAAACAAGAAGACGCGGCAATGCCGCCAAAGCAGGTTTAAACAGCGCCTGTAGAAATTGTAGAATTAAAAAAAACCAGTCATCTTGACTGCTCCCTATCTTAGTAACAATGCCCTTGACCTTAACCCTTGTGACCTTGGGCCCAAATTTTTTTCGCTACAATTTTTAGTAACAGTGACCTTGACCCTAGTGACCTTGACCCCTATTTTTTTTTCTTACAACAATCAAAAAAATAAAATTATATAAAAATCTATTTTAGTAACAGTGACCTTGACCTTGATCCAAGTGACCTTGACCCCAAAAAAATTTTGTTTTGCTTAAAACAATTTTAAAACTAAAAATAAATAAAAATCTATTTTTAGTGACAGTGACCTTGACCTTGACCCCCAAAAAATATTTTTGCTTCCTCTCTACACAAGCTACCTACAGACCAAGTTTGATTGCAATTAGTCACTCCTAACTTGATTTATTGAGCGGAAACCATTTTTCTATTTTTAGTAACTGTGACCTTGACCTTAACCCTAGTGACCCTAAATGCAATCCCAAGCGGCATCTCCACGCAAGCTACCTACAGACCAAGTTTCATTGTAATCGGTCACTCCTAGCTCGAGTTATTGAGCGGAAACCGTTTTTCTATTTTTAGTAACAGTGACCTTGACCTTGACCCTAGTGATCCTAAATACAATTCCAAGCGGCGTCTCCACGCAAGCTACCTACACACCAAGTTTCATTGCAATTGGTCACTCCTAACTAAAGTTATCAAACGGAAACCAATGTTTGACGCCCGCCCGACATACGACATCGCCATTCTAATAAGTAGGTTTTTTTCAAAAAACCTGCTTAAAAATTGTCATGGTTCGAATAAATAACCAAGAGCGCGGTTGCGCAATTGGAGTGTTGCTTTCCAGCCAATCACGTAGACACGTATGTAAATGTTTTATCAATATAGCAAACATTTGAAGTGCAAAAATATTAAGTATTAACCTTTTCTATAAATAGTAACAAAAAGTGTAAATTGAGACCCCTGGGCAGGGTCAATTTGGATCCTACGGTCATAATTTATACAATCTTGGTAGAAAGTCGTGCCACATGCTGAATATCTAAGCTCTAAGCCTCATTCATTATTGCTGTCTGATCATGATCTGCATTGTAAGCTATTCATTTTATGCTGCCTGGTCATGCTATGCACTATCATCAGCTATTCATTATTTTGCTGTCTGATCATGATCTGCACTGTTCGATATTCATTATTTGCTGTCTGATTGTGATATTCACTGTTCGCTATTCATTTTTTGCTTTCTGATCATGATTTTCACTGTAAGCTGTTCATTTACATGTACTTCAGCGATTTATGAAATTGTCCCAATTGATAGATGGAGCAGTACATTTTAGAATTAAACAGAGCAACAGCTAATTCTTTTATGAAAGAAAAAACATGCATAATCATATTTGCTATTTATTAATCTGATACATTCTTATATGTTTCGTATATATTAAATATTGATTTAATTTTACATATGAACTTTCTTGTGATGTGAATGTTAACTTACAACTACAGTTTTTGTTGTCAACTTTATCAAGGAAAAATCGTTAAAGGTTTAAAGTTCAAACAAATCTGTTACATAGCCTAAATCTAATTATCCACCTTTAACATAGAAGTTCAAGTAGGGGTCAAGACCATCTCCAGCAGCTAAAAATGCATAAAGGCTATGCAAATCTTTATATAAGTGACAGTTTTAGGCCATAATGTTTATATCTCTTGGTTTATGTGACATATTTCTAAAACATTGAGTATGAAGAACTATTTCTACTGTATTGAATGTTTTATCTTTAAAAATAGATATTATAGATATGTGGAACAGTGGAAAACATGTTTGCTATTTATAGATCTACTTGCATAGGCATTCTGCATGGCAATACATAATGTTGTGTACTAAATAAAAGACAAATGTCAATTATCAGCCTTAAGTGTACTATCAATTACCATTAGCCTGCACATCTATACATATTGATCATGATCTGCACTGTTCGCTATTTATTATTTTGCTGTCTGATCATGATCAACACTGTTTGCTCTTCATATGTTGCTGTCTGGTCATGATCTGCACTGTTAGCTTT
>JAFMSR010001682.1:0-25447 GCA_022818135.1 Saxidomus purpurata
ATTATGATATTAATGATATTAATAGTGTCACTAGTTTTACATTTTTAGCTCACATGGCACACAAAGTTAATCAAGAAGTGAAATGACTACTAAAAGGGTGAAGTCATGTGTACTGACTGCTCAACCGTTTTATATTGTCAATGTTATATAGTCTACTGTTGATAATGGGTTATCATAATATATGTCGTATATATTGTTTTCAAGTAGGAATTCGTGTCAGTTCGCAGTCGGCAAACAAAAATAAAATTTACTATCGAAGTATTCTAGATATAATCAGGTCTGAGAAAATTATTGATTGAAAAGGTATATATAATTAAATAGAACTTTAAAGTAGTTATAAATACTTTTCCGTTTATTTTTTTTGCTTGGACTTAAGCGATGGCATTGTCCGCAAACATGTCTGGTGTAATAATTTCATCCTTCCAACTAAAAAGAAAAACTCATGTTACTGCCACCACCCTAATCATAACAAGGGTTCGAATTGAGATAGCTACATATACACAAAGTGCCAGAGTGAGCTATAAGAATCGCTTTACGTCCGGGTCCGTAGTACGTCTGTCTGTCCGCACCCATGACGGGTACCTTGGGTGGTAGGAGGTGTGGCCTAAGACAATAGAAATCTATTGTCTTCATTCCCTCTTTTGTCCCTTAAGTGGTCATTCTTTTGTTACTTAAGTGGTCACTCTGTTGTTGGAGAACAATGGAAATGCCACCTTTGTATGGGCGTCCGTCCGTCCATTCCTTGCATAAAGCTCTATCAAAGTTGTTCAAAGAATTCCATTCCATGCAGAACTCTGGTTGCTATGGCAACAAATATGAAAAACTTAAAAAAATCATCTTCTCTGAAACCACAAGGCCTAGTGCTTAGATATTTGGCATGTAGCATTGTCTAGTGGACCTCTACCAATAGTGTTCAAATTATGAGCCCCGGGGGTCACTTGGTTTTACATAGGCTTATATAGGAAAAACTTAGAAAATCTTTTCTCTGAAACCACAAGGCCTAGAGCTTAGATAATTAACATGTAGCATTGTCTAGTGGACCTTTACCAAGATTGTTCAAATCATGACCGCCCCTGGTCAAAATTAAACCTTCCCGGGAGAGGGGGAAGCACTAGATTTCACATAGGCTTATATAGGGAAAACTTTTAAGAAAAATACATGGCCAACAGGCAGATAAGAGATATCACATGTGTTGCCCTCTTACACTTTGTCAGAATAACCAATCATTTTGTGACAAAGTGCAAAAAGTGGCATTACTTTGTCAAATATGACCTTGACTAATAAAATTGGGCAGTATCACAACTCTGACATAAGCAATACAATTTGAAAGTTTGATAAAGACATCTTAAGAAATGGCAAAGTTATAGCAAAATTCTAAGCATAAAAAGGGGCATAACTCTGTCAAATATGACCTTGACCTACAAAATTTGGCGGCATCACAACCCTTATGTCATAAGCAATACAATGGTAGAGTTTGATAAAGATATCTTTAAGTTAAGAAATGGCAAATTTATAGCCAACGTTAAGTTTGTGTGACAGACGGACAGACCGACAGACAAAGTGACCCCTATGTATCGCCTTTTCTCCGAAAGGGTGACACAAAAACTGTCTTAGGCCCAAAAATGTCTTGAAAGCAAAACGTTTTGGTTCTTAAGTGAGCTTGTAGGGTCATCATAGCTCTCTTGTTATGTCCATGCATGCTACCATGTGGCATAATCCATTGGATGCTTTTTTAAGCAGCCAACTTGTTTCACCAATAAATGTTTGTGGGAGTTTGTATTGCTCATGAAATAACTTGAAATGTTTGGCTATTCACTTTGATTTGGCATAGCTGTATAGCTTGTGCAGAAATTGCAGACTACAGACTATATTGTTTATTGGATAGATTAAACGAGACTTACCTTGGTAAGGTGAAGTTTGATCGAGATTTTATCAACTGTAAACTTCCTTGGGGATCACACAGAGAGATAGCGTGGCTTATCAGCATCTGGTCAGTTTTTAGAGCCTACGGCAGATCTATGCGGCTATATAATATAGCAACAAGGATCTGCTGTGTGAATACAGAATCAAACCAATTTCTTTAAAAAAATGGGTGGGAAATGGGTGGGTGTGTGATCCCCAAGGAAGTTTACAGTTGATAAAATCTCGATCAAACTTCACCTTACCAAGGTAAGTCTCGTTTAATCTATCCATTTTATCAACTGTATAACTCCCTTGGTGGACCCCACAGAGATTTTAGAGTTGATTCTGTATGAAATATTTATTTTAGCAAAGGGATTAATTGATACTTAGCAGATAAGAGCAAACAAATTTTTGCATGAAAATCTTTATCATGAAATATACATCTTGATAATGGAATATAATTGTAAACATGAGTATTTCAAGTAGTTGAAGTACATGTATTTAGATGCAAAATGGTGTTCTGAAAAGATATCTCTGCCTGATCTTTTACAGATTTGTTATAGAATTTTTGGAAAGTATGTGCATTTTTCCAACCTGCAGTTTTAACTATTGTTTGAATAGGTACTCCTTGAAGGTGTGCGGCTGATGCTGATGCCGCACGAGTGCTGTGTGCACCATATTGCATTCCTATTCCAGCCTTTTTTAATACAAGTTTTACCCATCTTGAAATGGTCTGACTTGAGACACTTTTATGTGGTTTTTGTGTGCTTATAAGCAATCTTGTTTTTCCCAGGCGGAATGGTTCTGTTCTCTTTAAATACTGTTTTAATGTCTGCACAACACAGATATTAGGATTTTTAGAGTAACCTTCTAAAGTTATAGTTTGCAAATGATGTCCTGGTCTTGATTGTTTCAGTAAGTGGTTCAGTTTGATAACGCATGAATTAGATGTAAACTGCAAATCCTCTAGTTCAATAAGATGAAGTGTTTGACATCTCTGAGCCGTAACCAAGAGAAAAAGCATACATAGTTTGCATGTCAATTGTAACAGCGTTAATGGTTCAAGGTTTGATAAGTATCGTAATACTATATCAACATCCCATATAAAAGAGTATCTTGGGAAGCATGGGCGTTCCAAAAACACACCCTTCATAAACTTTTGTATTAATGGATTAGAGCTGAAATTTATGCCACTGCACAGTTGTACCAAGTTGCAAATGGCAGATCTAGCTGTTTGAAATGAACTGTATTTGAGTCCTTGTCTATATAATACCACAAAAAATGCCAAAACATTGTTCACCGAAGGCTTAAGTGGATTATGTTTTGTGCCACAGAAACTAATCCATCGTTTAATGTAACTGTCATATTGTTTTTTCGTACTTTTCCTCCATGACTGGAGGATAAGCAATGCAGCTTCTTTTGGTACTCCTCTGCTATTGAGCGATTCCCTGATAAGCGAAAAACCGCTAATCGCATCTTCTTTAATGGATGACGTCTTCTGGTTTGTGAGGAAGGTGAAGTATTTCTTGTGGTGACGGAAGCTGAAGAACTGGCCCGCTGACAAGATGAAGAAGCGATGGCCACCATGCCTGTGTCGTCCACATTGGTACCACCACTACTGCCTCTGTTTCTTCTTGTTCTATTTTTTGTAAAACTCTTGCCAGTAGACTGAAAGGTGGAAAGATAAAATAAAGCAATCCTGACCAGTTTAATGAGAAAGCATCAATAGCATATGCCCCTGGTTCTGGGTGTAAACTGACATATTTGTTAAGTTTCTTGTTCAGTCTGGATGCAAACAGATCAATGTCCATCCCTGGAAACCATTGCTGTATTTGAGCAAACATAGAAGATGACAAAGACCATTCAAGATCTTCATTAAACTTCCTTGACAGTTCATCTGCTTCCCAATTCAGTGTTCCTGGTAAGTGTGCTGCACTTAAATGTATTTGTCTTTCAATGCACCATAACCAAAGTGATCTTGCAATGCTATTCAGGTCATTTGATTTTCCACCAAACTTATTTACATATGAGCAGCTTGTAATATTGTCCATATAAATCCTCACATGAATATTTGTAACATTCTTGCAAAAAGACTTGATTGCAAGTTCACATGCCTTCAGTTCCAAAACATTTATATGGAATGCCTGCTCAAGTACAGACCACTGGCCCCCTGTTTTAACTGTTGTCGTTTTGTTTATAGCGCCCCATCCCTTTAATGAGGCGTCAGAACATATTATCATTGTGGGTTCATCTCTTAAAACCAGTTTGTAGCTATTTGGGATATTAACTATCCACCACCTTATTTCATCTTTTGCTGCTTTGGGAATTCGCATGAATCTGTCATATCGACCTTTGTTATCCCTTATGTTTTTCTCTTTTAATTTTTCTAATGGTTTGTAGAACAGAGGGGCATACTCCACTCCTGGTTCAGATGCTACCATTTTCCCTATGAGTTTAGCAAATTTCCTGATGGTGCATTTTGACTGTATTACAAACTTGTTGCAGAGTGAAATTAATTCTTTCTTCCTTTCAGATGTGAGCTTAATTGTCATTGTTTCAGAACACAAGAGGAAACCTAGAAATACAATCTGTTTTGATGGCATAAGCACTGATTTATCTGGATGTATAGTGAACCCTAGAGAGTCCATTAAGTTTACTGTAGTATTAATGTTTTTTAAACAGTTTGTAAAAGTACTGCCTTGAAGACAGCTGTCGTCAATATATACCGTGCTTATAAAGCCCTGTGCTCTTAATGTTCCATACACAGGTTTCATTATTTTGGTGAACACTCTAGGTGATGTAGTAAGTCCCATAACCAAACAAGTAAATTGATACTTATGACCCTTATGCATAAATCTAAAATATTTTCTATCTTCATGTCTTATAGGGATTGAATAGTAGGCCTCAGAGAGATCCACTGATCCAAAATAACAGTCCCTACGCATTGCCTGAGTTGCAGATTTTAATGTTTCCATTTTGAAATGCATACTGTCTGTGAAATTTTCATTGAATTTTTTCAAATTTAAAATAATTCGAACTTTTCCATCCTTTTTTGGTCGAAGAAAGATATTTGAGATATATTCAGTTTCATCAGATGTATGTATTGTCTCAGTAACTCCACAATGCAAGAATCTGTCAATCTCGGTATCTATCTGTTTTTGTTCTAATTCATTAAATTTGATTGGTGTAGGTATGTGGTCTTGAAATGGTGTCTTTGTCAATTCCACACTATAGCCACAAACTGTGTTTAAGACCCACTTATCACTAGTTATTTTACACCATTCATTGAATTTAAATGCTGTTTTTCCTGCTTTAAAATTAGCTTTAGTATTAACTAGCTTCAAAGTTCCTGTACTTACAGTCATTTTCGGAAGCCTGGGTTCTTGTGCATTGGACCCTTCTTGAAGCCTTGGGGTTTCTGTCTGTTTTGTTGTTTGAACTGGGGTGGTCCTGGGTGTCTCCGAAACTGTTGCTGTCCTATCCCCGTCTTGTCTAAAAAATGATTGAAATGTTGCTTGTTTGAGTTAATAGTAAGTGGTGTTTCTTTCTCAGTGCACTGTTTGATTTCATCTTTGAGACCATCTCCAAACAGTTTGGTTGCTGTTGCTTTTGTGGATTCACATATGTTTCTGAATTTTGGAATTAGTTCTTTTTTGATTTTTTCCCTTCTTGTGTGGTTGATGCCGGTGATGTACATGCAACCCAACTTGAAGGCGTCTTTCAAACAGTCTTTGACTTTTTGATTAGCATTTGGATCTTTGTTTTTCATAGCATCCAGTGCTCTGATTATTGGTACCTGCACACTGGATAAGTGCGCAATTGCCCTTTGGTATTGAGTGTCTCTAGTTCGCGTTTCTCTATTGAATTGACGCCATAAGACATTTTCAACTGTGGGCACTTGTAGATTGTCCACATTTTCCGGGCGTAAGTATTTTGTTTGAAGATTCTTTAACTTGTCTTGGTCAATTGCCGCTCTAAGTCCCTCATTGCATATGTTTGCCAGTTCTGTTGATACTTCGTCTCCCGTCTCTGTTTTCCCTTCAAAAAAGTTTCCAAGTTCTTGGAAGAATTCATTCTCGTCTTCATCTTCCGATGACTGCTGTTTCTCTTCCTCAAAAAAATCATCTATGTCTATCCTACCAGTAGAGGTCGGGGAAATAACAACCTGGTCTGTTGTTTTCTGTCTCTTGTTTTGACCATCTTCATCATTATTACTCTCTTTTCTTTTTAGATTCTTCACTTCAGATTGCAGATCTTGCAATGATTTTTGAACATCCGAAACTTTGGCTGTTTGTTTGCGGACGCTTTCCACAGTCGCTGTAAGTGTAAGAAGGAGTTGTTCCCCTTTCTCCATAAATCTCTCAAACCTGGCTTCTCCCTTTGGCGCCTCTGTGGTCATTTCGGCGGGGAGTGACGTATTTCCGCCCAATGTAGCCATGACTTATAATCTGAAAGATTGAACATGCACACTTGGCACTAGATCCTTGTGCTGTCTCAACATTTGAATGAGCCTCAACGCCCATTTATTCATACATTTATAATCATATCTAGTAATGCGCTGATGAAAAATGAGTACGAAAATCTGACTCGCAAAAAACTCCAGTCAATGGAGGTGAATTGTACAAGGCCTGACCATGTCGGTCAATTCCATAAATATGGAGGCCAGCAAAATCATTTTACACCAAAAAATCATATAGATTTTATTCATTTGGCAAAAATGTTTAATCAACGCACAGAGCAGACGAATGTATTCGTCCCTCGGCGAATTCGACCTCATGCGGTCGGCCATGTAGGCAAATTTTCCATGTCGGAAAATATTGTCAAATAAAAATCATATTCTGTCCAGCATCAAAGTTTATTGATGTGTGACCTAATGTTTCCATTCATTTTATGTACATAAACAAACCTTTTGACATTGTAAAGATGTGAAATAATCATCTTACCTTCTTGAAATTTGTCCGAAATATTCCTATAAACTTTTTTATGTTAGAAAATAATTTATTGGTAATCTGTTGCTCTAATAATAAACCGACTTCTCAGAAGCTATGTAAACCTCGCACTGACCAGATGCTGATAAGCCACGCTATCTCTCTGTGGGGTCCACCAAGGGAGTTATACAGTTGATAAAATATAAATTAAACAGTTTCCTTTTCTTTTTAGGAATGGAACCAATCATAAAGTTTCCACACGGTCACACAAAACTTGCAGAAATCTCTTGTGATTGGTGTCGAAGTAATAGATTTAATCCTGAAGAAGGAAAACAATCAAATACCTACTCATATTGCCAGAAACGAAGACAAGAGTGTCCATCAAGTGAAGGGCAGATTGAATGTGATATTGTCACGGGTTTTGAAAGGCATTGGACTGATTCTAAATGTCGTTGTAATATAAGAAAGAACTATTTGCCATTGTTAAAAAATGTGAATAACTGTACAGATGGCTACAGCGTGCATTGTTCAGAAAAACACCCTTGTCCTGACACAGATGATGGAAGAAAACAGGAATACCTGTCGTCAAGTAAGTGGCTTGCATTAACATAATTTTGACCAGGTGTATATTTAAATCTATGTATCCTTTTCACCTTCCCAAGTCATTTAATTTCATGTTTCGGTTTACTTTAAAGTGATATGCCCTGAGTTTTAGTTTATATCTGGGCCAAGATCTCAGCTAAGGTCGGTGAAACCTGCTATATATGGTGATCTGTTATTGCCATTCTTGTAATCAGACTATTAGACATAGAGTTATGGGTCAGTGATAAAGTAACTATTTTTATGCCCCCGATGGCATATTAAAATTGCACCGTCTGTCCGTCCTTCCGTGTGTCCCCACTTACAAATTTGTATCTGGACTGTAACTTTGTCATGCATTGAAGAATTTTAGAATAACTTGGCACAAATGTCTAGCACATCAAGACAACGCGTTGTGTGCAAGACCCACGTCCCTAGCTCAAAGGTCAAGGTCACACTTGAAGTTTGAAGGTAATAAAATTCTCTATATATGCACACATTCGTGTCCGGACTGAAACTTTGTCATGCATTGAAGGATTTTAAAATAACTTGGCACAAATGCCTAGCACATCAAGATGACGTGTCGCGTGCAAGACCCACATCCATACCTCAAAGGTCAAGGTCACACTTAGAGTTTGAAGGTAATGGAATCCTGTATATAATGCACACATTCTAGTCCGGACTGTAACTTTGTCATGCATTGAAGGATTTTAAAGTAACTTGGCACAAATGTCTATCACATTAAGACGACGTGTCGTGTACTAGACCCACGTCCCTTCCTCAAAGGTCAAGGTCACACTTAGATTTTGAAGGTAATGGAAACCTCTATATATGCACACATTCGTGTTCAGACTATAACTAATCATGCTTTGAAGAATTTTAAAATAACTTGGCACAAATGTCTAGCACATCAAGCGGATGTGTCGCGTGCAAGACCCAAGTCCCTACCTCAAAGGCCAAGGTCACACTTAGAGTTTAAAGGTAATGGATTACTATATTATATGTTATTTGGTTTTTGAAGTGGTATTTGGGGATATATTACCTGCCTAGACTTATATTACCCGAGCCGTTAGTACTGTATGCATGGTTACTCTGTCATGCATGGAAGGATTTTAAAATTACATAGCATATTTATTGAGCACATGGAGAGGACACAGACTGTGAGGCACCTCTTTCAGAGGCATTCGTCACTTGTGAGGGACAGCTCTTGTTTAAAGGCTAAAAACGAGTGTCTTTTACTTTAAAAATGGGTCCTTGGATAGATCGACTATTCCAACATTACTGATTGATGCAAAAGGGGCATACCCGTTTTACAAACAGCTCTTGTCTGTTGTTCATAGACTGACTTGAAACTTCCCTTACAGATAGGTGATAACCTTGAATGTGCAAAGACTGTCACTCTAGCCTCCATATTTATGTCTCCCACCACGATGTTGCCAGGATATATATTGGATTTATCTGCTGGTCTGTCTGCCATCTGTGCTTCTGTCTGTCACAATGTTTGTCTGGATAACTCATTCTACACGCATGGGTGGATTTTAGTGAAACTATACAGCATGAAATTTAGTTGTGCATAACCTCATGATTTTCTGCATTGATCAGTATTTTCTGCTCATTTATGTGTTGTGTTAGAAATTTATACCCCCAACCATACAATTGTGGTCATAAACTTGTAATAATTATATCATTTTAGAAAATCTGTAACATTGTATAAAATGCAATAATGTTTAGGGGTGTAGGGGCTACCTCAAGCTGTAAGCTTATAAGGAGTTATACTACATTTTGGGATACTTTTTTGTAACCCTGGGCACCTTCATTTGTTTTATTGGATTAGTTTAGAGACTTAAACAACAATTCCAAAAATGTTTAGTTTTCATACTATCCAAACAAAGTATAAAATAAAAGATAAAAAAAGATTTTTACAATTGAAATTATTGCTGATGTCAGGCACTACCTTAACTGATCAGTTTTAAATTACAATGAATTTTTAGAAGTGAAGGTTTGAGATTATTGGTCACCTTATGACAGCTGTAAATTATATTATGATTTTTCATGTCAATTTCAGACTACTCATGTGCTCCTGTATGTGATATTGGCTTTCATCCAAGGGACCTGGATACAGATGATTGCATTCCTATAGAGAAGTAATAATCATTTCTTTTAAAAGTATCTTAAATAATTTATGGTGATTAGGTATGGAGAAAATCTAGTTCACATGATAAAACTATTTTTTAAAAATTGCGAAAAACTCAAAAGGCTAGTCTAGCTACCAAAAACATAATTATGCATTCTTCTAGCAAATACCTTACTTTCTTTTGCAATATCTTGTCTGGTAAGTGTGGCTGTCTCTGTGGAATTAGATGATAGATTTAACAGGAAAGAAAAGGTAACTCTTTGATTTGTGTGTCAGAGTTACTGTTTTGGTGAGCTGTTGTGATGGCATGTTGTCAGCGTGCACTGTCAACAATTGCTATAAAAGACATCTGCTCCTTATCCACTAGGCCAATTTCAACCAAATTTCACAAGATTGTTTCTTGGATGGTCCTCTACCAAAATTGCTCAAATGTTTCCACTCGGCAACACAAAATGGCCACCAGAGCTAAAAAAGAAAAACCCCTCCTCTCCACAAGATAGTTCATTGGGTGATCCTCCACCAGAATTTCTCACAGAACTCTGCTCCAATACACAATTATCATCTTTATTATCCCCCCGCCGAAGGCGAAGGGGATATTAGAAATGGTCTCTGTCCATCTGTCCGTCTGTCCGTCCCAATTTTGTCCGGAGCATAACTCCAAAAGTGCTTGAGGGATTTTCTTCGAACTTCATACACTGACAGAGCACATTGGTAGGAAGTGCAGTGTGCAAGAACAATAACTCTACCTTGCCTACTTTTAGAGTTATTCCCCTTTATCAGATTTACTTTAAAAGTTTTGTCCAGAGCATAACTCCAAAAGTACTTGAGGGATTTACTTCAAACTTAATACACTGACATAGCACATTGGTAGGAAGTGCAGTGTGCAAGAACAATAACTCTACCTTGCCTACTTTTAGAGTTATTCCCCTTTATCAGATTTACTTGTCCGAAGCATAACTCCAAAAGTACTTGAGGGATTTTCTTAAAACTTAATACACTGACATAGCACATTGGTAGGAAGTGCAGTGTACAAGAACAATAACTCTACCTTGCCTTCTTTTAGAGTTATTCCCCTTTATCAGATTTACTTTAAAAGTTTTGTCCAGAGCATAACTCCAAAAGTACTTGAGGGATTTACTTCAAACTTAATACACTGACATAGCACATTGGTAGGAAGTGCAGTGTGCAAGAACAATAACTCTACCTTGCCTACTTTTAGTCAAATAGAAAAATATCATACCTATACTGATAATGAACATTAATATAATTTTGCAAACCTTCTCTTCATTGCCTATTCTTTTTCCACTTACTTGAAAACTGTACTCAGCATGACCATAACTATACGGCTTTTTAAGGATTTCCTCTCACCAAGTAAAATGTACGAAAGTACAACCTTCAGGTAACTTTTTCCCGGCGGGCGGATTAACCATGTGTAACATGGCTCTTGTTAATTACTGAGATATTATGCAGATCTGATCATTTTTGCAGATGTTCTCTGTTCATTCAGGTGAGTGATAGAGGGTCATCATCTACTTTATTATAAGAATGGGCTGGAATGTTTGCCTTGAATTTTATTATGCCCCCGAAGGGTGGCATATTAAAATCGCACCGTCTGTCTGTCCGTCCATCTGTGCGTCCCCACTTACAAATTCGTGTCCGGACTGTAACTCTGTCATGCATTGAAGGATTTTAAAATAACTTGGCACACATGTCTAGCACATCAAGACGACGTGTCGCGTGCAAGACCCACATCCCTACCTCAAAGGTGAAGGTCACACTTGGAGTATGAAGGTTTTGGAATCCTCTATATTTGAACACATTCGTGTCCGGACTGTAACTTTGTCATGCATCAAAGGATTTTAAAATAACTTGGCACAAATGTCTAGCACATCAAGACGACCTGTCGCGTGCAAGACCCACGTCCCTAGCTCAAAGGTCAAGGTCATACTTAGAGTTTGAAGGTAATAGATTCTTCTATATATGCATAAATGCACACATTTGTGTCCGGACTGTACTTTTGTCATGCATTGAAGGATTTTAAAATAACTTGGCACAAATGTCTAGCACATCAAGACGACGTGTCGCGTGCAAGACCCATGTCCCTAGCTCAAAGGTCAAGGTCATACTTAGAGTTTGAAGGTAATAGATTCTTCTATATATGCATAAATGGACACATTTGTGTCCGGACTGTACTTTTGTCATGCATTGAAGGATTTTAAAATAACTTGGCACAAATGTCTAGAACATCAAGACGACGTGTCACGTGCAAGACCCACGTCCGTAGCTCAAATGTCAAGGTCAAACTTAGAGTTTGAAGGTAATGGATTCCTCTATAAAGGTAAAGGTAAAGTGTTTGTTAATCCTATTTTAATGCCAGGCATCAGGCAGGTAGGCATACCGTAACCATTATTTAACTAGCCGGCAGCTCACCAACTAGCCATATCAGAATGGACCCATGCTGGGATTCGAACCTTCGACCTCCCGCTCCCAAGGCGAATGCCTAAACCACTATATATGCATATATGCACACATTCGTGTCTGGACTGTAACTTTGTCATGCATGAAAGGATTTTAAAATAACTTGGCACAAATTTCTAGCACATCAAGACAAAGTGTCGCGTGCAAGACCCCTGTCCCTAGCTCAAAGGTCAAAGTCACACTTAGAGTTTTAAGGTAATGGATTCCTCTATATATGCATATATGCACACATTCGTGTCCGGACTGTAACTTTGTCATGCATTGAAGGATTTTGAAATAATTTGGCACAAATGTCTAAAACATCAAGACGGCGTGTCGCGTGCAAGACCCACATCCCTACTACAAAGGTCAAGGTCACACTTAGAGTTTATAGGTAATGGAATCCTGTATATATGCATACATTTGTGTCCGGACTATAACTTTATCATGCTTTGAAGGATTTTAAAATTACATAGCACATTTATTGAGCACATGGAGAGGACACAGACTGTGAGGCACCTCTTTCAGGGCATTCGTCACTTGTGAGAGACAGCTCTTGTTATCTCTAGGTAGAGGTGAAACCTGGGTCGCATGGTAGTAGATGGCACAGACACTTGGAGTAGTGGAAAGTGACCCACTGGTCGGCAGAATTGACTCTTGTTTTTCATAGCCTTTTGTATTCATACTGCAATGCGCATAGGAACCAAACCTGAGCATAAACAAGTTGATTTTACCGGATGCGCTCGATTTATCTTAGACTTGGTTCTCATGTGCCTTGTGGTATCAATACGAAGGCTGTAAAACATTTAACCAGACAAAACACGTTTCGAAAGCAAGTGTCCTTGTGACAATTTTCCAGCCTTCAGTAGACTTTCAAGAGGAATTCTACTGCATAGTCTTGATTTTCATGATATAAAAATTTAATTAATTATATCTTGTATATTATGAGACTGTTTAGTAAAAATATTGAATTTTTAGAACATGCTTTGATCACAACCAAACGTTTTGTCTGTTTACTGTTTGACTGTAGATGTCCATAGTGATAAAATTATGTATGCCAACCAGGGGTTGGGACTCCATACTCAAAGTGTCTGTGTAGATGTAGGCCAACAAGTTGCTTCAAAAGAATATTTCATTTGAAATGATTTTGTACATAATTAGGATGCAAACTAATCAGAATGTTTGCATTTAGTGTTGTAATGTATACAGTGTGGAGTAGTCACTTAGAGATGTCAGTTGTGCTAACTTTTTATGCCCCCGAAGGGTGGCATATTAAAATCGCACCGTCTGTCCGTCTGACCGTCTGTCCATCTGTCCGTCGGACCGTCCGTGCGGCCCCACTTACAAATTCGTGTCCGGACTGTAACTTTGTCATGCATTGAAGGATTTTAAAATAACTTGGCACACATGTCTAGCACATCAAGACGACGTGTCGCGTGCAAGACCCACATCCCTACCTCAAAGGTGAAGGTCACACTTGGAGTATGAAGGTTATGGAATCCTCTATATATGCACACATTCGTGTCTGGACTGTAACTGTGTCATGCATTGAAGGATTTTAAAATAACTAGGCACACATGTCTAGCACATCAAGACGACATGTCGCGTGCAAGACCCACGTCCCTAGCTCAAAGGTCAAGGTCATACTTAGAGTTTGAAGGTAATGGATTCCTCTATATATGCATATATGCACACATTCGTGTCCGGACTGTAACTTTGTCATGCATTGAAGGATTTTAAAATAACTTGGCACAAATGTCTAGCACATCAAGACAACGTGTCGCGTGCAAGACCCAGGTCCCTAGCTCAAAGGTCAAGGTCACACTTAGAGTTTGAAGGTAATGGATTCCTCTATATATGCATATATGCACACATTCGTGTCCGGACTGTAACTTTGTCATGCCTTGAAGGATTTTAAAATAATATGGCACACATGTCTAGCACATCAAGATGATGTGTCGCGTGCAAGACCCACATCCCTACCACAAAGGTCAAGGTCACACTTAGAGTTTATAGGTAATGGAATCCTGTATATATGCATACATTTGTGTCCGGACTATAACTTTATTATGCTTTGAAGGATTTTAAAATAACTTGGCACAAATGTCTAGCACATCAAGCGGATGTGTCGTGTGCAAGACCCAAGTCCCTACCTCAAAGGTCAAGGTCACACTTAGTGTTTAAAGTAATGGAATACTATATGCATGATTACTCTGTCATGCATGGAAGGATTTAAAAATTACATAGCACATTTATTGAGCACATGGAGAGGACACAGACTGTGAGGCACCTCTTTCGGGGGCATTCGTCACTTGTGAGGGACAGCTCTTGTTTATGTCCATCTTCTGTCATTGTGCATTATACGTCATCAGCAATTGCTTCAAACAGCATCTCTTCTGTCCAACCTTACTTCGTCTACAATTGCCCAAGCGGTCAGCTGGACAAAATTGCTACCAGAGCTGAACATAGAAATACCTTTGAACAGCATCCCCTTTTAAACCACTGCCAGTAAGTTGAATTTTCAACTAAGTATCTTGAATTTTCAACTTAGTATCTTAAATTTTCAACTTAGCAAGTTGAATTTCCAACTTAGTATCTTGAATATTCAACTTAGTTAGTTGCATTTTCAACTTAGTATCTTGAATTTTCAATTCACTATCTTGAATTTTTGACTTAGTTATGTTGAAAAAATCAATTGAAAAGCACAAAGTGGCACTATTGGGCTTCCATAGCTTCCAAATCTGAAGGCAACAGGATTGATCAGAAATTTATTGAACTCTCTGTATGGAATGATATTTAGGTAAAAATTACACAATGCCTGCTTACTGTTACAATTTACTCATTGACACTGCTATTGTGCTTATTGGTACAGTCATCATGCATGCTTGCACTTTCATCTCGCTTGTTGACAATGATATCATGCTTACTGGAAGTTACAACTTGTATGTTGTTTAGGCCATGATGCCTTTTTCATATTTTCATTTGACTGAATGACAGTGCAATCTAGCGTAATGGTTTATTTCATCATGCTGTGGTTATCTTGGTTAATTTGTAATGCATCCAAGAACAAAATACACGAAGTGATCAACCAGTATGGAAAATGTTATCAGGCACTAGGCAAAATAGAACTAAGCATAATGTCATTTCAAAATTATAAGTCACATTTTGATAACAGGGGGCGCTATGTTCTAGTCGTGTTTTTCCGTAATTTGAATAATTATTTGCCGGAAAGATTATCGTGGATATCCGAATATGTATAATGTTAAAAAAACAAACAGATTTCCACTTTCATTTTCATTTACACCACATAACATAACTCTTGCATGGGAAAGCTGGATGTTAAAAACACGGCAATTTCCCCTCCCATACCCAGTTCCCCTACAGTGTGAAGGCAATGATTGCGATTGACTAGTGCAGAATGGCTCAAAAGCACTTCCGACGGTATGCTACTCTACTATGCCAAAAAAACCTATTGAAGTATATCCTTGGTGAGAAAATACCAAGGTCCCTCCTGGGGCTCAAACCCCGGACTTTGTGATCTGAAGGCGGACACTCAACCACGTCGCTAAAGGGTTAACCCAACAGCAAGGCTGTTGGAAGTGGCCTATAAACCTACAATCACTACACTTCTCCCTCTTTTACTTTTCAGAGCTAGACAGCTCTCCAGATTGACCCTCCATGCTCCCCGAATGAGTCCGTCAAACACTTCTGACACCATTAAAGTAAATCCTGGGTGAGAAAATATCAAGGTCCCTCCTGGGGCTCAAACCCCGGACCTCGTGATCTGAAGGTGGACACTCAACCACGTCGCTAAAGGGTTAACCCAACAGCAAGGCTGTTGGAAGTGGCCTTTAAACCTACAATCACTACACTTCTCCCTATTTTACTTTTCAGAGCTAGACAGCTCTCCAGATTGACCCTCCATGCTCCCCGAATGAGTCCATGCTCCCCGAATGAGTCCGTCAAACACTTCAAGGCTGACACCATTAAAGTAAATCCTGGGTGAGAAAGTACCAAGGTCCCTCCTGGGGCTCAAACCCCGGACCTCGTGATCTGAAGGCGGACACTCAACCACGTCGCTAAAGGGTTAACCCAACAGCAAGGCTGTTGGAAGTGGCCTATAAACCTACAATCACTACACTTCTCCCTCTTTTACTTTTCAGAGCTAGACAGCTCTCCAGATTGACCATCCATGCTCCCCGAATGAGTCCGTCAAACACCTCTGACACCATTAAAATAAATCCTGGGTGAGAAAATATCAAGGTCCCTCCTGGGGCTCAAACCCCGGACCTCGTGATCTGAAGGCGGACACTCAACCACGTCGCTAAAGGGTTAACCCAACAGCAAGGCTGTTGGAAGTGGCCTATAAACCTACAATCACTACACTTCTCCCTCTTTTACTTTTCAAAGCTAGACAGCTCTCCAGATTGACCCTCTATGCTCCCCAAATGAGTCCGTCAAACACTTCTGACACCATTAAAGTAAATCCTGAGTGAGAAAATACCAAGGTCCCTCCTGGGGCTCGAACCCCGGACCTTGTGACCTGAAGGCGAACACTCAACCACGTCGCTAAAGGGTTATAACCCAACAGCAAGGCTGTTGAAAGTGGACTATAAACCTACAATCACTACACTTCTCCTTGTTTAACTTTTCAGAGCTAGATAGCTCTCCAGATTGACCCTCCATGCTCCTCGAATGAGTCCGTCAAACACTTCTGACACCATTTAAGTAAATCCTGGGTGAGAAAATACCAAGGTCCCTCCTGGGGCTCGAACCTCGGACCTTGTGACCTGAAGGCGAACACTCAACCACGTCGCTAAAGGGTTATAACCCAACAGCAAGGCTGTTGGAAGTGGCCTATAAACCTACAATCACTACACTATTTACAACAGAGACAAAACATAACTTGTATTGGTCTTTAACATTATGCTTACTTTAAACTTGCTTAGTGGCTGATTGCATCTTTCATTTTGTGTGGTCACATCGTGTGTTTTGTTCTAGGAGCATTATAACTGTGCAATTTTGAAGCTTATATACAGTCCCGGCATGTTGAAATATTTCATTACGCTACATTGCACTGTCATTCAGCCATATAGACATCAGGGACTAAACACCAAACAAGTTGTAACTTCCAGCAATCATGGTATCATTGTCAACAAGCGTGATGAAAGTGCTAGCATGCATAATAACTGTACCAATAAGCACAATAGCAGTGTCAATGAGTAAATTGTAACAGTAAGCAGGCATTGTGTAATTGTCAATAAGCGTGATGAAAGTGCAAGCACGCATAATGACTGTACCAATAAGCACAATAGCAGTGTCAATGAGTAAATTGTAACAGTAAGCAGGCATTAATTGTGTAATTTTTACCTAATTATCATTCCATATCTCCAGACATGTCAAGTTAAGAAATTGATAAATCCACATATTCATAGTAATATATAGAGGATAATTAGTTAGTTTTGGTGTAATATAACGTTATAATTTCACCGAATGGGCACCAAAAGTGATATTTTCACAAGTAGCACAGACACGAGTGAAAATAATTACTTTTGGTGTTCACAAGTGAAATTAATGTGAAATTACACCAATACCAACAATTTTTCTGTTTATTTTACGGTTAAAACTTTACTTTTATTGAGTTTGTTACTATAAAACATTGAAAATCGTGGAAAACTTCGTCAGAAAACATAGCACAAATGACGTCATTTTAACGACGTCATCGTAGCATGGTGTCCAGCATTAATTATACTTTTGACGTAAATCCGGGCTAAAGATTGCAAAAACAGAGAAAATAAAAATGGTAATCCACTGTTTCAAAACTGTGGATTATCACTTTTATTTCACTGAGAAAACTCTATAATTCACTGGAAAACATAAAATAAAGTGTTCTATTTACTATTTGGGTGGGTATATATATGTTTTACTAACATGTTTTCTATATCATTTTTATCTGTAAAGAACTGTTAAGGGAATAGAAGGTAAGTGTTTTGTTCTAATGCTGAAGCATTCGTCAGTGGGTAGAATCTGTAGAATGGATATATTTTTCTGTTCCATGTGGATATTTATTTAGACTTTTACCTTCATACGGCCTATATATTATGATAAGAAAAAACAAACATAATTGAAAAACCCTAATTAAACTGTTTCTGTCATTGTTTTAAGAATTGAACCAGTATTTTTACTGTAAAAACTAGTACCACTGTAGTGTCATCTTAGGTCGAAGTGGTCCAGATCAAACTTTTCAGATGTACAGATACCTAATAAATTACGATTGACTGGTCTTTGACAAGTATTTGTCCATAATGCACAGAACCAAAGAATAGCAAATCAGTGTTGGTTTCAAGGTCCCATTAATCAGTCAGCAGATTTAGTATTGTAAAATGTTGTACAACTTTCATTGTCACTGGACCAACAGCCTATCAATGTTTTTCTCACAAACAAGGTATTGCTGCTAAACCTTTATTGTTGTCAAAAAATTCACACCATTAATGCATCACATACTTTGACTCTCATTTTTATGTAATTATACCTCGAAACTAAGTTAAAAGGGGTAAATAGGAGTCACCCAGTGGTTGGTTAATTGGTCATACATATTCATTGTCCGGAGCTGGTTGGAATTCAATACAACTTCATACAATGGTCAAGCACATTGAGAGGAAGTGCAGTACACAAGAACTATAACTCTATCTTGAGTAATTACAGAGTAATTGCCCTTTGTTACTTTTCCTTGTCTGGAGCATAACTTGAAAGCTAGTTGGAATTCAAGACAACTTCCCACAAAAAGTCAAGCACAGTGAGAGGAAGTGCAGTGCACAGAAACAATAACTCCATCTTGAGTAGTTACAGAGTTATTGCTCTTTGTTACTTTTCCTTGTCCGGAGCACAACTTTAAAACTACTGTTTGGAATTCAATACAACTTCATACAATGGTCTAGCACAATGAGAGGAAGTGCATTGCACAAGAGCCATAACTCCATCTTGACTTATTACTGAGTTATTGCTCTTTGTTACTTTTCCTGTCCGGAGCATAGCTTGAAAACTTCTGGTTGGAATCAATACAACTTCAGACACTGGTCAAGCATAATGAGAGGAAGTGCAGTGCACAAGAACCATAACTCTAGCTTGAAAAATTACTGAGTTATTGCCAAGAACCATATCGTAATTTTAGTTTTATTGTAAGGTATTCTGTTTCTAGTAACTTCTTCAGTTGATAAAGTGGTCTTTCGGGGGTATTAATCACATTTAGTGATAGGTCTAGTTTCCATTTAAATTTTCATGTTGTGTAATGTTTAGCTCATCTGAACCACCGGCTCGGGGTGAACTTTTTCGATGGTTGAATGTCCGTTGTTTCAATTGCTTTGAATTACACCAATTCATAGAATATTATCAAACTTGGCCAGAAGCATCATGTAATAAAAGACCTAAAATAGCGTTATGTAATGAACCTCTAGGAAGATTGTTCAAATCATGACCTCCAGGTCAAAATTGACCCTTTCTGCTATTGACGATGCATTATAGCCCATGATAGCCAAGAGAATGATATAGGCCATCTTAGCCCTGTTGTTTTAAAGCATGCCTCTTGGTCAAAGTTGATCCCGCGAGGGTCATGGGTTTGAGCCCTGCTACTGACCATGTGTCTTTATGTGAGAAAGTTGGCAATTTCTTAAGGATGATAGGGATTTAGTGCTGGTTCTTCCCAGGAATGATGGTAGTGTAAATTGCCTCCCTGTAAAAATAACCAAAAGGCCTTAAACTTATACAACAATAATCTGAAGGTCACATTCTCTACTCTCTATATTAGGTTCTATGGTATCTAAATTGAACATGATCAGAATGCGTGAGCTAAATATAAGTAGGTGTGTCACGTTTACAAGTGTACACGGAAGCGTTTCGATTAGCAGCGCTAAACGTTTAGTAACTTGGGTATCCGTTTACACCTAAAATAACACATACAGCAGCTTAGTTAATAACATCTACCTCATTATTGAACCGGACAACGTACTATACATAACAATATTTACACATTAACAATATTTACCTCCCTTGTTCTGAATTGTCAGCCAGTATGGCAGTTTCCCTTAAAGTTAATAGGGAACAATTAATCTACTTAACAATTACAAACTAACCAGATTTATAAACATAATTAATATATGATGCTGATATGGGCAGATGACTCAGCTGGTCACACATAAATTATCTTGGTATTTTCTTAATAATCACATAATTGAGAAAAATTCCTGTTAATGCTTTATCAGTTTTGCCATCCAAAATGGCTGCCAATTCAGAACAAGGGAGGTAAATATTGTGGATGTGGGAACTATGTATAACTTATATAAGTCACATGATTGAAAATACATGTATATGTATTATATATGGTCGCTGAATTTGTATTCATGTTTCGGGGCGATCTGGACGTCTACATAGCTAAATGATTACGTATCTAAAACGGCAGACATATCTTAACAGTTATGTAACATTTGTTACTTCAAAGAATATTGTTTTGAACGCAGCATGTATGATGATTTACTGAAACTTATGTAAACAATGTGTAAACGGATCCGTTTTGTTTAGTGATAGACGTGTACAATTTTACCAAATTCCCTAAACGTGACACCCCTAAATATAAGTAATGTTTAAAACTGGGTCACCTGTGTCAAGAAACAAGGTCACTAGGTCCTGCATTAAAATGAAGTAATTTGGAGAAATATGGAAATCTTGGTATGGGTAATAGTTTATAGTCAGCCATCATGAAAATTGTCAGACTGCTTGTCTTGATGAACCTGTTGACAATTTAGAATCCACATGTACTTCAGCCTTGTTTAATTTTGATTTTAAGAAGCATGTGTTCTTGAGCATGCTTTCAAAAATGTCTAGGTGTTGACATTGCTTGTTGTCTTTAGTTTAAAACATTTATTTGCCTGATGTTACTTTCAAGGTCTTGCGTTATTATTGTGCTATTGACACTTCAATGTCAATTTTACGAAGACCCTCATGTGACACGCCGATTCTGGAATTTATTTTGATATATCGGATTATTGTTTCAAGATAATGAAATATTATTTCATTTAAACAATTGTTATATCGAGATAACGAATTATTCTGTTGATATAGCAAAATATAATTAAATAGTATTTTTCAAAAACAAAAAAATTATAATTTCAAAATGATGAATTATTATTTTGTTATAACAAAATATTTCAAGATAACAAATAAATATTGTGAGATAACAAATAAATATGGTGAGATAACAAAATGAAATAACGAATTATTCCCTCAATGAAAAACCTCTGCGGAAGGTCCTATACTGTAGAATGAATTCCCATTCAGTGTTAGAGAATCTAAATCATTATGCCTGTTTGAAAAGCTCATTCTGGTTTCCCTTGGGCAGACTTTACAGATAATTATTCGAGTGCCTACAAATTGTATCATTTTATACTGTATTAACTGTTGTGACTAGTGCAGTATTGTCGGATTAGTACTTGACGTCCTGGGGTATGGCCTTCATGTGGGGTGCTATGTGACGCCTCTCTGTTTGGCATGTACACTGTCGCATGAATATTTTGTAAGTTTCTTAAATTATAATGATGCTATATGTATGAGTCCATGGATATTTATTTTTAGACAGATTCACAAAGAAGGCTTGGCTACTGCATGTTGGTATTTATTTATGTATTTTCAGAGCAAGCAATCCTTTTTCAAAACCAAAAACCATCTCATGTTTCCTCCTTCTGTAAGTCTAAGGATTGGAAGAACTGTTACCCCCTGCCCCCCTCATCCCTGTTCCTGTGCTGTGTCTGGTCTTCATCTTATGTAATTCTTTTCTGTATTTGAATAAACATAACGCAACTTTGTACTATTGTTTGCATGATTACAAAATAGAGTTGAATTTCTTATACCGCGCCAAATAAATTTTTACTGACATTTAAATTACTCAGCGCATTTGTACTTTATTCTCCTTGTGTATAATTATGTGCCTTTGATCTTGCATATGGTAAAAAAGCTAACTCATATGATTGCTTTAGTTTATAATAAACTGATGCAAATAAACACAAGACGTCATTTTGAATTATGCAGACATCAGAGTACAAGCAGTAGCTCTTGCCAAGTTTTTTCTGTGTGACTCTTTCCCGCCCCCTGTTGAAATCACCCAAAAAACACGGAAGAAAACAACAGTAATGATAGCTTTGATGTGATAACAATGGCAATGATAACAAAAATGTAGCTGTACTCCGTCTCATACTAGAAAACTTACATACCGAAGTCAAAATGAACTGATGCTGTGAAATGCTTAGATGTACCAGTATTAACTGACACTTTGATTCTGATTTAATTTATTTAGACATATATCAATATTAATTCGTTATACTGAATTGATAATCAATTTTCTTGTTTTCTCTAAATAATATTTTGATGAAACGAAATGATAATTCATTATCTAGAAATAATATATTGTTACATCATTCTCTTATACAATTCTTCAAATATAAAAAAATATTTAGTTATTTTGAAATAATATTCAGTGTTGTATTTTGTTCTTTCATTTCCCATGCTCGACTGATTTGTCATTCAGTTCTTACTGGAATAGCCTACTATAACTATAATTTTGCTTTAAATTTAGCTCACGATTGTAAGTTGTTTTGTTCAGCCATAAGTCACACAATTATTAATGGCTTTGGTGTTAAGTGTTAAGTGTTTCGGCTCATGTAAGCACAGTCATAGTCATCAAGACAGTAAATTCATTTATCTTCTGTCTGTCATAGTTATGGCATCATAATTTTGCTGCTTTCTTCTGCAACAAGAAAACCAAAGTTTTAAGCAGAGCCTCATTACCGCCAAAACAGTTACCGAGAGCCAGATATTCTCATCTACATGTGCAGCCAGTGATAGATTCTTTTTCTTGCATACAATTATCTACTATTAGTAACAGAAATAAAGTATAGACTAATATTTACGCGCTAGTTTCTTGTAGTAGTGTACAGATTTACACATTCATTCATAAAAGTAGTTTGTTCTGACGTCATTAGGTCTTCCTACACCAGGGCGTGTAAGACGAGATTTTCCAGCACTGGTAAAACTTCATAATATATATGGAAATAAGGGGAAATTACTTTTGCCTTTTTAGCTCACCTGAGCTGGCTCAGGGTGAGCTATTAGGATCGATGAATGTCTGTCGTCTGTCGTCCGTCCACACTTAGTTCGTTAACACTCTAGTGGTCACATTTTTGCCTCAATTGTCATGAAACTTGGTCAGGATGTTTGTCCCAGTAATTACTCGGACGAGTTCGAATATGGGTCATCTCGGATGAAAAACTAGGTCACATGACCCAAAAATAGAAAAATCTTGTTAAGGCTCTAGAGGCTACTGTTTCAGTCCAAATATCCTGGCAATTTGTCAGAAAGGTTGTTTGGTTGATTTCTAGCTCAAGTTTTAATATGGGTCACCTGGGGTCAAAAACTAGGTCACACAGCCCAAATATGCAAAAAACCTTGTTAACACTCTAGAGGTAACATTTTCAGCCCAAATATCCTGGAAATTTGTCAGAAAGGTTGTTAAGATGATTTCTAGCTCAAGTTTGAATATGGGTCATCTGGGGTCAAAAACTAGGTCACAGAGCCCAAATATGGAAAAACCTTGTTAACACTCTAGAGGTAACATTTTCAGCCCAAATATCCTGAAAATATGTCAGAAAGGTTGTTTCGATGATTTCTATCCCAAGTTCGGATATGGGTTATCTGGGGTCAAAAATTAGGTCACACAGCCCAAATATGGAAAAACCTTGTTAACACTCTAGATGTTACATTTTCAGCCCAGATATCCTTGAAATTTGTCAGAAAGGTTGTTTCGATGATTTCTAGCTCAAGTTCGAATATGGGTCATCTGGGGTCAAAAACTAGGTCACACAGCCTACATATGGAAAAACCTTGTTAACACTCTAGAGGTAACATTTTCAACCCAAATATCCTGGAAATTTGTCAGAAAGGTTGTTTTGATGATTTGTAGCTCAAGTTTCAATATTGGTCATCTGGGGTCAAAAACTAGGTCACAGAGCCCAAATATGGAAAAACCTTGTTAACACTCTAGAGGTAACATTTTCAACCCATATATCCTGGAAATTTGTCAGAAAGGTTGTTTCGATGATTTCTAGCTCAAGTTCGGATATGAGTCATCTGGGGTCAAAATCTAGGTCACAGAGCCCAAATATGGAAAAACCTTGTTAATACTCTAGAGGTTACATTTTCAGCCCTAATATCCTGGAAATTTGTCAGAAAGGTTGTTTCGATGATTTCTAGCTCATGATCGAATATTGGTAATCTGGGGTCAAAAACTAGGCCACACAGCTCAAATATGGAAAAGCCTTGTTTACACTCTAGAGGTAACATTTTCAGTCCAAATGTCCTCGGGTGAGCGATAAAGGGCCATCATGGCCCTCTCGTTAGCTCACCTGGCAAAAAGTGCCAGAGTGAGCTATGAGGATCGCATTCTGTCGAGCGTCCGTCGTACGTCCGTCCGTCCACCATTTCCTTCAAACGACATCTCCTCTGAAACCACTAGGCCAATGTTGAAATATTTGATATGTAGAAATGCCTAGTGGAACTCTGCCAAGATTGTTCAAATTATGACCCCGGGGTCAAAATTAACACTTTCCGGGAGGGTGGGCATGGGTTTACATAGGCTTGTAAAGGGAAAAGTAGAAGAAGCCACAAGGCCCGCAGGCAGGGCTTAGATATTTGGAATGTTGAGTAGTATATTATGTTAAAATCATGACCCCTTGTAATATAGCCAATGGTAGTCAGGTGAGTGATACAGACCCATCTTGGCCCTCTTGTTGTAATTGAAATATTTCAACATTATATATAATTTCAGCAAGGTAACAGCTGTATATGAAAATGCAACATTTACCACAACAACTACAGTAGTATCAAGTACATCAACTACAACAACTCCACCAACCCCATCAACAAGACCAACATCAGAGAATGGTATGTTATGACTTGTAAGAATTATACCATGCACATTTTGACAGATTCTATCACTGAAACAGCTGGTCAAATTTTCAGTTTTGAATTGAATGTCCATGATAACTTTATTGTCAATTCTATTCTCTAATGTTAGCTAAAGCAAGTGTCAATTTTTTAGCTCACCTGGCACAAAGTGCCAGAGTGAGTTATTAGGATCACTCTCCGTCCGGGGTCCGTCTTATGTCGTATGTCTGTCTGTCCAGGCCCGTATATGGGCATATATGGGTACTATATCCTTTATTCCGTCAAGGTAGCCAACAAAAAAGGGGCACATGTTGGGTAGGTTTAATACTTTCTATAGTGCCTTGTTGGCTACTTTCTTATAAAAGGAGGCAATGGAAAGTACCCAACAAACGCCCATTTATAAGGTCGTCCGTCCGTCCACCATTTCCTTCAAGTGACATCTCCTCTGAAACCACTGGGC
>JAFMSR010001683.1:0-25442 GCA_022818135.1 Saxidomus purpurata
GATTTATCAATTTTTAGCTTTTCTTTGAAAAACAGAAGAGCCATTGTCATAACCTTCTTGACGTCAGTCGGCACTGTCGTCTTGAATCTGGTTAAGCTTTCTTAAAATTCACTTAATCGGTAACCATTAAAGCCTTGAAACTTCAGACAGTTGCTTGGCATCAAACAATGGCATCTGTTGCCGAGTGGTTGAAGTCATTGACTGATGTTTACTTGTCCCTCACCGCTGTAGGTTCGTGCCCTACTTGGGTCGAATTCTTTTATGTCTGGGAGCTATCTAGGTTCTACCAAGGTGCCCGCTCGTGACTGAAATAATGCCAGAATTGGCACCCAGGGTCTTGCTCCTCCATGAAAGCTGGACGTTGCAATGTGACCTTAGCTGTTGAATGCGACGTTAAATCCGAATCAATGAATTGGCACAATACAATCAACCCTATGGGCATATCCCATAACTTTTGAATGGCGTTAAAAGTTGTTCAAACTATGAATTTTCAGTTCAGTTTTGTCAAAATCCATTTCTCAGTTACCATTCACAGCTTAATACTTCATAGGGTAGTTGAACATAGTCACTGAATGCAAAATGTAAGTACATGGGTTCCTTTCTCAAAAGTAAAGTTTACACAAATGGTTAAAGGTCAAAATTTGTGGACAGTTGTGTCTCCAGTTAATAACTTTACTCGTGCAAGGGTGTCCTGATATTTACACATGTGATGTGTACAATCTGTGTTGTCCTCATGTATGTATGCAGACTGTGTTGTTCAGAGACAATCGATCCTCCAGCACTTTCAGTCCTTTGATTTAAATGTGTGATTATAAAATAATTACTTAAAAGGAAGTTGCAAAAGAAGCACACAAATACATTAGCCATATAAATGTGCAAAAGAATAATGACATTTGGAGTTTCATACAAGGTCATTATCAAGGTCAAATTCAAGGTCAAAAGGTCAAATTGACCAAAAAGTCACCATATTACCACATAATTTCCTCAAATAATCAAAATATATAGGGTATAGCAAGTCATGTTTTAAACTAACAATGACATATATTTTTGTGCTTTTACGCACCAACCATTTTGTGCAAATAAAATCGGTTGCCATGGAGATATATAATACGGCGTCCAAAATGGCAGCCCTTTTCAGCTGTAGCCTGTTCTATTCATAGTTCATGTAAACAAAAAATGTTAAATATGCGCTGCAGATGAAACACAAAACTACTTGCAGTAAAAGTATGCAAATTGATATTTTAATTTTGAGTATCATTCAAGGTCACAATCAAGGTCATATTAAAGGTCAAAAGGTCAAATTGACCAAATATTCAATATTTGACCACATTATTTCTTCAAATTATTAAAAAACATAGGATAAAGAAAGCCATATTTTGCATAATTATACTGCAAGTGTGTTTATGCTTTTTTTCAGCTCATATTTTATTTTGAGTTTCATTCAAGGTCACTATCAATGTCATATTCAAGGTCAAATTGACCAAATATTCACCATTTTACCACATTATTTCTTCAAATTATTAAAAAGATAGGATAAAGAAAGCCATATTTTGTATAATTATAGTGCACGTGTTATATGTTTATTTTGCAGCACATATTTTATTTTGATTATCATTCAAGGTCATATTATAGGTCAAAAGGTCAAACTGACCAAATATTCACCATTTTACTACATTATTTCTTCAAATCATTATGAAAACATCGGATTAAGATAGCCATATTTTGCATAATTATACTGCAAGTGTTTTTATGCTTATTTTGCAGCACATATTATATTTTGAGTTTCATTCAAGGTTACTATCAATGTCATATCCAAGGTTAAAAGGTCAAATTGACCAAATATTCAATATTTTACCACATTATTTCTTCAAACTATTACAAAACATAGGATAAAGAAAGCCTATTTTGCATAATTATACTGCTGTTATTGTGTTTCTCATGCAGCTCATATTTTATTTTGATTTTCATTCAAGGCCACTATCAACCCAAACCTTCAAACTAGGATGCTTTACTCATTATCAATTTAAACACAGATTTTTTTACTTCAATACTGAAAAATGAACCGCATGTGTCACAACATGTAACACAATTAATGGAATTGTTCTGGGGATGATATCTGAACAACATCTTGACCAGAGATCCGTGGTGTCATGTCAATAACGAGAGATAGTAGTGGTGTACCAATAAAACTAATACATCTGTGTCGGCGCTACGTATCAGCAGCTTTTGAACCACGTCACCTGCAACATATTTTGTATGTAGCAAAATTACAGCTTCTTAGCTTGTAAATACAGTCCAATCTCTCAACAACACCTCTGAGGAGCAAAAAACCTCTCCACAAACACAGATGTGTTATTTCCCAAAGCAGTTATATGTATATCTGAACAAATTAACCTCCCCAGAGCCACAACCTCTCCAGTCACCAAACAAAAAATGATATTCCCTTTGGTGTTGTTGTGGAGAGGTTGGACTGTAGGTCTGAAACATATGAAACCAGCTCACCCAGACTACCACTTACAAACATAATCTGTTCATCAGAAAGAACATCAACTGAGCTTTGAGCAAGATAAATGGTGTAAAACTTAGCAAGTTCTTTCTTAAAGTTAGTGTCACCGATGCCTGCTTCCAGTCTGCTATTGGCATTTCTGGTTGAAAAACAAATGTTTTCCCGACTGATCTTCACTTCATTTCATTGATATTTGTGATTTGGCACTTTGATCAAAATACATATCAAGTCCTACATGTATTTGAAGGGAACTTTTACTTTTTAATAAGACATATTGCCAAAATGAACTGGCGATGTTCTTGTACACTATACGACACTGGTTCACTACGGCTACCTGTCAGTTTATTGCTCTTGACCAGTCTAATTACACGAAATGTAAATCAGTCTGATAAATAAAAAAAGAAAGTGCATCCCGACCAGTACGTAAACTTTGGCTACCTTTCACTTTATTGCTCTAACATGACATGTCTGATTTGAATATACTGTCAGTGACTGTACAATGATACCATTAAAAAACAAATGAAGTGTGATTGTAAATTTTAAACTATAAAAATCGAGGAACGTAGTGGACCCACTTTACCCGATACCGGAAGATACCGGCAAGTTTGAACGATATCGGTTTTTATACTGGCCGAACAATAAAAACTTTTCACTACTTATTAGACGTTACATAAGCATATAAAATAATTTGACGTTTTACATGGATAAAAGATAGAACTATCAATTTTTTGACAATTTTAAAGCTACACAATGAACAGTGGTTTAACCCATTCTTTATCGTAACTTCCTAGGCGATTTTCATAACAGTTTGTTCAAAGAACTGTACACTACTTCACCTACATGTTACATTTTCCAACCACGTATTAAATATAGCGCAATAATTTGATATATATTTTGATCAAAGTGCTAAATCACAGACACAAATGAAATGAGGTGATGATCAGTCGGAATCAAACATTTGTTATTCAACCAGAAGTGCCAATGTTTGATTTACATTTGCCAGTCTTCAGCTAACTGTTCATTGTTTTAGTATCAACCTTTGGAACATGGTCATGAAAACTGGACTTAACTGAATGTTTACCCGGGTGTATCACTCATTTCTCCTCAACAAACTTAATTGTCAAGACAGTCAGAACCCCTCGTGTAACAGCTAAGTTATTTAAACTTGTTTCAGCTGCATATGACCATACAGAGACACCAGTAGCAAATTTTTCTAGGGAATGTTAAAAACATTGAATTGATCAAGGAATACTTGTTCAAACATTTGCTTCATTTTCTTTATGTTTTCATCATACGTCCTTTTGTAAGATGTATTGTCAGTGTGATGGATAGTACTAGACTTTTCACCTTTACCAAGATCTTTTAGGACATATGTTTTAGAACTGGCGGTTAGTGGTCGTGAGAGTAATCGTCTACCCAAGGAACCATTTCGGTGGGTAACATCAACAATGTCACCACTGACTTTATAGACTTTAATGTAATAATCAATTCACACAAAATTAAACCTACCATCTGTCAATTTGGCAACAAAATTACCATTTATAAAACTTATATATGACATGTTCTTCTCTCAGATAATCATTCAAAAATTGGAATGTTGGGAAAACCTAATGACTTTTCTGTCGGAATTCTGTAAGCAATGAAACAACAGAAGTTTTCAGGTAAGAAAGCACATAGGACAATTTTTCGCGACGCAGTTTGAGAGAAGGCGACTACAGTATGTCATACTTTATCAATCATGAAAAATGCTCTCATGCTTTGGTCTAAATCTTTTCCAGCCAATACTTGCTTAACTGTGTTACTTTCAAACACATTAGAGTCTGAGAGCTATTCCTACAGACCTGCATCGCCATAAAGGTAACCAATACGGCGAAACAGACATCAGGAAATATACCCCCCTGCCCTTACTGGAATCATACCATAAAGTTTGGACAGCTTTAATGTTTTTCCGCAATTTGCCTGATATATACTTTTATGTGTTTCTTTTGCGCCTTACGCTTCCATTGATATTTTATACATGGTGAAGGAAAAGAGCCTGCTATAGCTGAATAGTGTGGCCATTTTGAATACCATCTTTCAAGTCTCCGCGGCAACCGGTTTTATTCGTGGGTGGGTAAAAGCGCACTTATATAGATGTCAGTACTAGTATTAAACATGAATGTCTTTATCCTGTGGGTTTTTTAAGAAATAATGTAATAAAATGCAGTTTGTTGGTCAATTTGACCTTTTTGGGGTTTGAATATTACATTGATAGTGATCTTGAGCGAAATTCAAAATATAGTATTTCTTTTGCATATTCATACTGCAAATGCTTCTTTTGCAGCTAATATTAAACAATTGTTTTATACATGAACTATGAAAAGGACCTGTTATAGTTGAAAAGGACGGCCATTTTGGATACCATCTTATATATCTCCATGGCAACCGATTTTATTATATTATTTCTTTTGCATTATTCATAATGCAAATGGTATCTGTGTTTCTTTTGCAACTCAGGTCTTGACATTTTTTTTCATATATTAACTACGAAAAAGAACATAGTTGCTATGGCTTAAAAGTGTGGCCATTTTGAATGCCATATTATCATATCTCCATGGCAACCGATTTTATTTGCACAAAATGGTTGGTACGTAAAAGCACATGTATATATGTCATTATTAGTATCAAAAATTACTTGCTATACCCTATATATTTTGATAATTTGAGAACCTAATGTAGTAATATGGTGAATTTTGGTCAATTTGACCTTTTGACCTTTAATATGACCTAGATAATGACCTTAGGCAAAACTCAAAATATCATATTTTTTTTGCATATTCATACTGCAAATGGTTTTTGTGCTTCTTTTGCAGATCATATTTAACAATTGTTTTTATACATGAACTTGAAAAGAACAGGCTACAGCTGAAAAAGGCCGCCATTTTGGACGCCGTGTTATATATCTCCATGGCAACCGATTTTATTTGCACAAAATGGTTGTTGCGTAAAAGTACATGTATATAATTCATTGTTAGTATGAAACATGACCTGCTATACCCTATATATTTTGATAATGTGAGGAAATTATGTGGTAATATGGTGATTTTTTGGTCAATTTGACCTTTTGACCTTGAATTTGACCTTGATAATGACCTTGTATGAAACTCCAAATGTCATATTTCTTTTGCACATTTATATGGCTAATGTATTTGTGTGCTTCTTTTGCAACTTCCTTTTAAGTAATTATTTTATAGTCGGACCTTTAAAAAAGCAACCTAAATCGAAAAACGGCGTCCATCTTGGACGCCATTTTGGATTTCTCGGCTCGCACCAAAAATTTGCATTTTATGCCGGCGGTCCGGTAAACTTTAGAGTCACCCAAACATTTCGATATATGACTCATTTTGTTCATTTTTGTGGCCCAGTGATATCCTGAATATGGTATTTTGCTGCTCTACTAAAAGCAATAAACAGAAAGTAAATATTTTATATTCCTTGTCACAGGAAATACAACGTCTGATAGGAGAAATACAGCATCTGTTTATTGAATTGTATGAATGCGGTGTCTACATATTAGGCACCTAAATTGAATTGAAACACAGACGCTGGAGACGCTATAAATAATATTATACTAAACATAAAAAGCGCGAAACATGATATTTATTGCAGAACTGTAGTTATGGCACATACTTAGATTTATGTTAATATACTTTAATTCAGACTGCTGTGTATTCGAGGCGAAAATCAACACTATTTTCAATAATTCTGCTCTTAACTTTAAGTCTTCTTATTATTCTTTTAATCACTGCACTATTTGTCTTTTTAAGGTGCGATTGGTTTATATATTATAGTATATTGAATGTTTTTGGTCAGTTTGAGATATTTCAATAATTGTAATACAGAGATATAGTTCATATTGAGTTGTGAATAGATGATTTGCATCTACGTACATTGTAATAGATAGAGTACATATAATGATAGAGTAGCCTCCGAGAAACGAAATAATAACGCTACTTTATCTAGGTAATTATGGGCGCATTTGCTCTGTTGCGCTATTGTCATTGTACTTCTGCAGCTTCAGTTTTCTTCAAGTGTGTTTTCAAACACTTTAAATTCCGATTTTGCGTCTCTAGATGAGTAAAGTGTTCGATGACGTGTTTAAACAACATTCAATAGCTATTGCTGTGACCTGTGCTATATCAGTCAGTTTGAAATCTTACATTGAATATTTCTAAATCCATTACTGAGACATCAAATCCCTTAATGTCACTTACTGGTACAGATCTTTGAGCATTATTTACGCTATAGCTGAATATATTTCTTAATGCGTACTCAAATTGTTTCCTGTTTATACGATGTCGTAAGTAACTTGTGTCATTAGTCACATCCGTCCTGTCCTAAATAGCCTAGGCTATTTATTGCGCATACATTTATTCTAGTTTACTATATCACAGAATTAATAAACAATGTTGGGTTACGAAGAAACATGCTTAAAATAATTAAAGCTATAAAACTTTGCAGTAATATTATCTTTTTTAATGTTACATGTAATAGAAGTATGTATAAGAATTCAAACGTAACGATCTGCAAATTTTCTTCAAGAAAATATTTCAGTATAAATGTTCTGCAAATTAAGAAGATATTTGTAATGATGTAATGGTTTATTCACTCAAAATACTACACTGATTATATGTTTTATAGAATTCTCTGTACATTACATATTAATTACAATTTGTAGACGATCTGGCAATCGTAAGAATAGTAATACACACTACATTGAAGGACTGATTCCTCCAAGTACAGAGCGACTTCAAAGAATGTGCAGGATTCTTTTTTCTTTATTGACTTCCTATATAGGAAGCATTGTCTTAGGTTCTCTTTGGTTCTATTTTATTTTGATAAAAGACAATAAATATTTCCAATGTCAAAATTAAAATTACAAGAGTTATTTCGTTTATATACCTCTAGCTGCAACCTGAATTGCACACAATTTTTCATAGGCTTTTCTCTCTTATAACAGCATGCAAATGTATCCGTCGATCTGGAGGACCGTCCCAATTTAGAGTTTGAATATGAACATGAACACAATATGAAGCATGAAACATTATGGATTCAAGCGATAATATAAACATTTATAGAGCATATGTCATATCAAACGCCGAAATAGAGAATACCCTTTTACAGACCTAAAGACTAGATGATCCCGTTATGTTTGATGTAGATTTATTCCTGAATGTGTAATTTTGATACTATTGTACACATCAAAGATGTGAGATAAAGTCCTCAACTTTCTTTGAAGTTGTTGTTTGTGGCGTCATAGATTTAGAATTTACAAAACTTCGGATAAACAGTTATCCTTGACAACAATTATAGACAGTGGGGTACATAACATACCCTTTTTTCATTTTATAGAAGCATTGCGACACATTTCAATTGCTTTAAACTAGCAAATGTTATTTCTTAGAGGAAGGTTTGATAAACTTAAGCCCTTGGGAAATATGTTTAGTGTTTGTTATTATTATTTAGTGGCACATTATTTGGGAAATTTAGCGATCATGTCACATGAACAAGAGCATTGTCACTATATTTCATAAGTCGGTAAAATTATTTTCAATTTGCAGACAAATTACATATCAAGAAGAGGTCTAAACACTTATTTCTCATGACTCTTTTAGTTTTCAAGCAAACATCGACTTCGTCTTATATCGCAGCTTCAACTGAATTTACATGCAATTCAAATTAAAGTACGTGAAAGTTAGCTTCTAATGTTCTTGTTATATCCGCAGAAATGCTGATTCATCAAGCAACTAAAAGTTTCATGTTTGCAGAAGAATACCCTTTATGCTAAGACATATGTGTCTTGCGTTTCAGTTATTGGTTTAAAGCACGGAGTAAATTTTGTTATTCTCTTCGCGTAATAGCTTCGTTAAAAGCTGAGGGTTAAGCGTTAAGCGTTAAGCGTTAACTATGTTAAGCTTATGTTAACGCATAATTCTAAAATACCAGGAAAAGTCTTATGGTTGTACGGCATATTGTAACAGTTGTATTTTAGGTTTAA
Organism: Saxidomus purpurata; assembly: GCA_022818135.1. Classification (NCBI taxonomy): domain Eukaryota; kingdom Metazoa; phylum Mollusca; class Bivalvia; order Venerida; family Veneridae; genus Saxidomus; species Saxidomus purpurata. Next base: position 8,544 of record JAFMSR010001683.1, read on the forward strand.
TCACTTCTTGTAATTAACTGGCTTTTCGTTAAGATTATTCGCTTTTGCAGTCGCACAAATACACCCTTAACGGAAGAACTGACTGAAAAAATGAAAATGAAATTTAGAAATTGGAAAATGCCTGTATCAATCGCAGTTTGTCCTTGAGTTGCACTTCTAAACGTGTTGACTGCTTGAAACGGGTTGTGAAGTGTAAAAAGCAAAGACATGTCAACCAATTTAAAAGCATATGTTACGACAATTACTTATTTGAGAAGCAACTAAGATATAGTTTTGTAACTTAAAATCACAAAACCAAATGCTGGAAATGTATCACCATAAAGTGTCCTACAGCTGAGGTATACGCTCAAAAAACGAATTCACTTTAGATTTATGTGTTTAATCATCTTATGGCTAACTGAATTACGAATTTACTCTGAAGATTTTTTATATTTCATATAAACTTTTTCTGTCTTAACTCATTTACAAAGTTTATATATTTGTTTATATTTGGAGAGGGCCGTTTACTGATGTTGCTATAACTCGTGGCCCAATCCATTTGTCAAATGTATTTAAATTGTTTCTAACCAAATGTTATACGTGTACTTGTACATAGAACAATAAAATATTACAAAGTTATATAGTAGCTATACTTTCATTAAACCTAGCAAAAGTAGTTTCTCATTGACATTTATGATACCTTTAAAGGCAATCTTGATTCCAATCGATAAATGTAACTGAAAATAAGCTATTGTAATTTTATCTCAGTTAAAGTGTCACACTGGGCTCATTCCCATAATACCACCAAAGACGAAAAGGAATGGGGCGAAGAAAAATACAAAAGAAAAGTGTCATTATCAGAAAGTGTCCCATCAGGCAAATATGTAAGCTAAAGGGTGACATCTGTACGATCATGTACACAAAAATGTACAAAAGAAAAGTGTCACTTTTATCAGTAAGTATGCCATCAGGTGAATATGTAAGCAAAAGGGTGACATCTGTACAATCATTTACAAAAATTTCAAATGACGAAAAGCTGAATGACACATGCACATCGCTCAAAATGTGGGTCTGACTTCTCTTAGCAGCTAGTTCACACAGCCAACGTTATGGTCTCTTAAACTGGTCTGAAATAATTGTAACTTTGACTTGACGATATAAAAATAAAATTCAGGAAATAGTGTTTGATTACTCTTTAAGGGGTTACTCACAACTATTTTAAGGATCAGCAGCATGTCGTTATTTAAAACATTGATACGAAAAAAAGTATATGTGGTCCCCATCAAAGAAAAAGTAATATTTCCTCAAGTTAGATATTATTCACGTTTTACTTCAGAAACAAATTTTTAAAGCCTGCCTTTAGATGGAATTCATTTGTCTGTCTGAAGGAATAAACTTAACACAGGGCTGGTTTGTATCTGCTCATTACGTTTAGAACGTATTTAAATGTATACAGGAAACTCCGTATATAACGAACTCCTGGAAAATCGTTTAAATGCGTTTATGATATCCGGAGTCTGCATATCGAAACGAAATTTTTATATCAACTAAAAAAAAAAATCAGGCCCGGAAAAATTGTTCCTTATATCCGGATTTTCCGTATATCCTGAGTCGTTTTGTACGGAGTTTACTGTATACAGTTTTAGAAATATCGTTTGTTTTATTTTTTGTTTAGCGATGAGAATACTTTTCCAAAAGTGTTTGCTTTTACGTACTTGCTCAACACAACAAAAAGACAAATATGTTCAGAGATTTTGGCGAATGAATTTCCCGCAATGGCCAATATTGGCATTATTTCAAAGGCGGGTTTATCTATAATGCTTTCGAAGCAGAATTTCGGAAATTAGAATTCTCTAGATTTTACGACTGGCAAAAACGTTTCGAGTGTCCCAAAAGACAAATTATTACAGGAAAAAACCTTAAATGATTTGAATTACGATTTTAGTCAAATTGATATTAGCTGCCATCAGAAAAGTGTCTGTCCTTTGGGCTTTTACAAATATAATTACGGACAAATGATTCAATCGAAAAGTTATTTGTAAGTTCAAAATATCCGTCAATCAAAAGGTATAAAGCACAACCAATTACACGTGTATCTTTGAGACCGCTTAGAAAATATTTTGATATTTAGTATAATAACATAATTACATTGAATACACGGGTTTATGAGAATAAGGAATGAATTTAACATTGAAAAATGACCATTGCAATAGTCGTCCCACGTGAATTTCCAGTTAGAGGTTATTACTTGTACAGCAGATAAGAAACGTTTTGCCAATCATATAACCACTTTACTGTTTGCCCATCCTTGCTTCTTAATATTAATAATAGAATATGTAGATATTACCTATCTTTCGGAAAAGTATTTGGCAGCATTATTCTTAAAACGGCTGTTGACAATGTGCCAATTTCAATCATTTTTACAGCGTTAAAGTCAGTAATTGAGTAATTGAGGAGGTAAATTTTATATTATGAATGGGAGCAAACACATTATCAGTATTTCCCTTACATACTATTATTAGATTTAAGGGGGGTCACTTCTGAAAATAAAAATTACAAAATAACAAAAAACTTTTTTGACCCTGTTATTTAATAGAGACTAAAATATTGCTAGTTATTTTCTGGAAAAAATAATGATGGGTCGATGACTTAACTTTTTCGCAATATTAATATTCATCAATACAACATCAAAGCAAGGTGCTAAATGCAGAATTATCTAGAATTCGGGTATCGTAAAGTTTTATGTATGCGGTGTATTTTTCAGAATAGGTCTCCATTTTCTATCTTATCTAATTTTAGGATGAAAAATTAGGGACTGTGGTATTTTTATCATCATCTTAATAAATGTTACGTTCCTTATCATTACCACACCCACTTATCTAAAATTCATTTTTTTTTCAATTTTTGATAAATGACGTTTCATGAAAAAGGAATAACAAGGTTTTTTTTAGATATTTTGCCCACCTTTGTTTTTGAATACAAAAAATGGGGTTCATTGTGCATATAAGAAAGATTTTCAATTAGAACTGACCAAAAATATTTCTTAGATATCGACAAGCTTAAAGATATGACGGCATTTATCTGTAACAAAGAACTATAATAGGACCTTTTTATTACTAAGTTTTATTTTGTGACGATGTGCCTTGTAAAAAAATTGAATTAAGTAGATATCATAAATTGATTTTGAGAGATTACTTTTTTCGCGCTCCCATCCCCATTTTGGCATATGGCAAAATTTGTCAATGTAGTCGCAAATGTGAGGTCAAAATATATTTTCTCAAAATTTTTCAATGTTTTTTCATTGTATTAAAGATGCATTCCCTACATCTAGCATAATATTTTATCGAAACATAGCTTATGAGTTCGATGAACGTAAAATGATAAATAAATACAATTTCAAAGAAGAACCTATGGCGAAAAATGCCTCAGTTTACCACAATTAATCAATATAGACGCCCTCTGTAATAAATCGCGTCCACCAATTAATTGTACAACAACAACTCTACATAGATAATTGAATGGTTTACGGTACTGCAGTATATTTTAAACCGCTGATTTTATCGATAATGACTGGGAATGCATAGCTGAAACTTTTAGGTTAAGTTATAATACTTCCAAAGATTCTATAATTTATGTTTTAGAGGATATTTAGTTTGACATCAGTTATAGGGTATGTCCCTTTAAGCGTCATGTTCTCACTTGCTGTAAATCAAATATGCAGAACAATGTAATGTTTTTTGTAATCCTTCTTGAAAATGTGCCATATCAAATCGGATTTGCGAGACGCAGCGCGATGTTTACTCTTAAAGGCTTGCGATGTCTATGTCGCATGAGAACAATTATTTAAATATGTCCCTTTATTGTGGTACCGTCGTGGGTATATTTTTAAATGATGCTTGGTGTTCTCCATTTTGTTGTAGCGAAGAAATTGAAAGTGATTTTTAAACATATGCTGGCAGTGTTACTAAACCACATTAGGATTGTACCTGGTTTCTATCATCTAAACTGTGAACATGTACGATTCTGCTCTAAATATTGTCTCTTAATTACCTAAACATATCTATAACTAATCTAATAGTAATTGTAATGTGTCAATGACATTGGCCCACATTAAATGAAGCAATCCTTAACCAGCCAGACATAGTGAGAACAATAAGAAACTTTGAGTCAATTAAACGTAATTGCCTGAAACACGTTCGTCTCCCCAAAGTATCGTTCCGCTGAATATAATTAAGTTCTTCTCTTAATTTTATGTCATTACATTGAAATAATCTTCACAAAGAACCATTAGGTTGTAATGAAGAATTTATAGAGAGAGTAAATTATTTCTATCATTGACTGCTGTGGTTCTGTGTCACATTGCCGTTGATAATAGTAACATCTTTATGTTTGTAACCGTTAAATGTAGTGATTTACATGTACCCAAATCGTGATTGTCAGTGTTTTGTTCATTCCTGTACTTACGTTTATGTATTATTTTAATCTCAGCTAAACATTGATAAGCAAAAAATCATATTTCGGTAAAACCGTTTTGAATTATTTGAAAGTATATACAAGTATCTGCACCACAGAGCTGACTGCAAACATCCTAAAATATATCAGTATATTTTTCTGATGGCAATTAGCCATTGAAAACCAAGAACGATTACTTAATTAATATTTTGCATACGGCATTGTCTTTTTTTCAATATAATGTTCAAAAAGTACGTTTGACAGTTTACTTGATTGTTGACATTGGACTTGCGTTTCCATTGACCTTCTTTCAAAACCTGTTTGTTAATAATCCATTTTTGGTACAAAGAAAAAAATCGTGGCACATGCTTTTGATAATTAATGATATGTAAATCTTATTCAATAAGTACATTTTGAGAAACTGCTAGACTGTATGATACAATACAATTACTGGAAATGTCTGAAGATGTACACTTTCATCATCATCAATTTTAAACAAATAGAAACCCTGTCGTGCATGACGATTTTTAATAGTTGATTAATCGGTGTTCGGTTTATGTCTAGCTTTAAACCTTCAGTAAAGAATTATTTGTCTGGGTGATTCGATTGTAAGATGATAGGCTTGGAGACAGAACGATTTTGAAATAAATGCAAATACCAATTTTGCTCCGATCATAAATCAAATAAATTTAAAAGTTTTGTCTCTGGTAATACGCCTTGTGGGACAGCTGTAAAAAATTGTACGATTCAGCAATTGTTCTCATATGTAAAATACGGTTCAATCACACAGATGATCAAGTTATATTTTGGTGTTAGTTTTGTTTAAATCAGAATGATTTTGGTTACATTTATATCGATGATTTTAACTTCAATGTATTCCACAAACCGTAAGCAGTCACAAAACTTATCTGCTATTATGTATTTGCACGATGAGATTGCCTACTTTACAAAGCGACATATGTAACAAAATTTAGTGTGAAATTTTACGGTGTATGGAATAAGCACGAAGCCAGTAGGTTATCATTTGACACTTTCTATCAATCCAAGATTACTTTAATGTCAGCTATGATGGCTATCATGAATATCCACAGAGAATAAGACCTGCCTTAACGAAAGTATAGTTACAGTTATTAATGTGTTCGGGTGTTTTAAATGATAAAATGCACACAATATTATCAAACACATATCATTAAGAAAATGTCCATACGATTATGATTTATAAAATAATTTGAACCATGATTTAACTAATAATTTGAAAGTCAATATGATATTAGGTTTTAGTTTAAACAATATTTTATTCATCAAATATCATGTATGTACAATATATATTACAAAGACAAGGGATCGAGTAGTAAGCTAATATATATGTATTAGGCTGTAAGGGCTTATTTCACAATCCAGAATAAATAATTTAGTACAGAATTATGCCATTATATGGCTTTGTGTTAACAATATGGGAAACTTTGAACATGTTAAAATTCTTGCCTAACTTACTTAAAAAAGTACACGAAATAAAATAGCGTGCATACATGAAGTTACAACTGCAATTTTGGAGCTATTCGATTTAACTCTAAAGCATTAATAGTCGTGAGAAAATAACATTTAAACCTTTTTATTCCATTTTACTTGATAATTGGAAACAGTTTTATGCTTGAAGCCAAGATAATGGACTTGTAAATCGGACAAAATCAATTGAATTTCAAACGTATTTTACTACATACATTTTAATAAAAGCAGTCGACACATTTCCCATTGGCTTAATGTACCTTGTGGTTATCTCTAAGATAATTTTGTATATCTTGTATTAGAAGATGACAATTCATCAAAAGAAATTGAAAACGTTCGTATAACTTTTGCAATCTGTATAATGCACATCAAATTCAGATAATAAAAAATTGTTTTTGAAAGAGTACAAACATATTTTTCGTAAGTTGATTATGCTATTACGGCGGCATACTCGGGGTCGACAATAAAAAAGAAACCCAACACTTATTTTCATCATTATATCAGTAGTAAGTAAATGTACATTATGCATTTTACAACTTCTCTTTAATATTTCGTTTCTGACAAAAGTATCCAATTTTCAGGAAAACACATTTAGAAAACCTTTCTTCAAAGTTTTTAAATTTTCATGCTTTCGTAAGAGATTAAATGTAGCCGTTTGCATTACAAACCAGTAATTACAGTATATAAACGAAACTTGAAAGTTAATGTATAAAATGACGTAACAGTTTTGAAACATCCGTATGCAATTAATTTTACCTAAATATTTAATGAATTAAACTTTACCAGAGAAGTGTAGACTACTAAACTGCTTACAGTCACGTTTCGCTTGCTGACACCTTTCGAAATCACCTTCCATTAGTATTTCAATACTTTGATTAATTATAACAAGTATGGGGAAGATGTAGGGTGTTGCTAATATTATGTAAGAAAATCCAACTCTTTTTCTTTTGTAAAGAAGCATTAGACAGTGAAAATTACAAACATGACTATTTTGACCGAAGGGTTCCGTACAGAGAAGATTTTGTCACATTAATTGTCGTTGTTAAACGAATAATTTAACTTGCAATATCATTTACACTGGACAAGCTTTACTTCGATTTTTGGAGAAGAATCGTTAGATGATTGTTTGCTCCAAATAAAGTTATATTTTGTCAACGAACCTGTTTCTTAGATTAATTATAAGAAAATGCCATACCGTTGTCGGTATGATACTTTCTATAAACTATGTTCAGGTGTCATTAGGTCAATACTTATGCCAAGCAAAATGAATTAAGATAGCGTCAAAAAACAGTATTGCAGTTTCTTAAAAAAACATATAGAGAAACAATGCCACACTATTGAGCACACAGGAATCACTTTCAAATGAATCATTAAACACGTCTACGCACTGTCTTCTTTTCTGCATTTATTGTGATTGTAGTTGAGGAAAGAATGTCTTATGTAAAACCTGATTTTGAAAATCTGATTTATAGTTGTATAAGTTATAGAGCTTCTATGCCGCCTGGTTTCTTTTTATTATCAAGATTGTCTAACGATATTAAGTAGAAGAAGCCACGTAAATAACCTGTCTCTTCCGTACACATCTTAGCCTTAATACTTTACACTTCGCCTTATGATTTTTAAATGGCTTTACTATGGTCGTTGAAGCTTGGTGTGTGATAATTAATCATTGAATATTTAGCTGCCCGTATCGAAAATGAAGATGTAAGGTAATTTCCGAATATAATTCCAGGTTTTCGTCATGCATTTTCTCACAAAATTAGAGATATATATAAGGCAATGTTGTACATGTTACATATAACCGAGTTCAGATGTGTAGTTATCTAATCAGGAACAAACATTGTCGAATGGGTACTTTTTACTACGCAAACATATAGACTCTGCTTTGAGCTTGCAGCATTTCGTGCATTCCGTTAACGTTTGATGTTCCCCTTTTCTCTTCAATTTAAACACTATTGTTGCCGATGTTGCAGACAATACTTACAGTGTAAAGAGTTGTTTACATGACGTGATTTTATTCATAACAATGCCAATTATGCGGGAAATTATGCGGGAAAGAATTTCAACAGTCAAAATAGTTCTCGACGTCTATAGTAATATATATTTTGTTAGGTTTATCACGCTCAAATCGTTCTTTGTGTATATAGGAGAAATTTTAATGTAGTTAGAATGGTGATTAGAATACGACTTTAATAACTTTACTCATTCAGCTATATATAAATTGCTCCTCAATACGTTAAAAGCACCCATGAAGAAATATGAAACTGTATTTATAACATTCAATTCCAAGCTTCAATGTAGATCTACAAATAAATGACTCGTGAAATGTTTGTTTATTGATTATTTGTTATTTTGTCTTACACGCTATGTGTATATATAGAAAGGAACAAATTAAGTACAGTACAGCACAGGCGAAACCCCACGCATATGCGTCCATGCGGCATGTAAATAAGAGTCTGAAAGCATGGAGATGCGGCGGGAAATCAAACGCGTGACGCGACATCGCAAATTGTATGCGGCATTCAATTGCCGCATCTGAAAGACAAAATAGCAATCAAGCGCATTCAAGCGCGACAACGAGTCCTGCCGCGTGATGCCGCGTGTCGCGACGTTATGCGGCATGTCATTTTCTATACAGGTAAAAGCGATGAAATAAAAAATATGTACTATATTGTATTGTATACATGTATAAAACTGTGTTTTTCAATAATGATGTACAATGTATTCCATATTGTAACCAATAAAATTTCAGTCTTAAATGTTTTTAGTAATTACATTTGTATACCAGTAAGTTTTAGTAACCATAAAAACATGTATGTAGAAACGTGTTTTAGAACTGTGAGATGAAAAAGAAATACCTCAACCCATACGATTATTTTGAATGAATTATCTTAATGCAGAGATCGACAAATACAACATTGAATGACAGAGTACGACCAAGACAACAAATGTTAAGTATAATATTAAAGCATCGTGATCACTTTAAATGGTTATAATTGAAAAAAAAGATGCTTAAAAGAATCACGACAGAATTAAGTGTTTACTGTAAATTAACGCTGAAATACATGAGAATGGGATTTCCTTATCCACTACTTAATGGACATGGTAGATTTATTTTCAAGCAAGTATGCAGAAATAAGTGTTAATACAGAATGGGGATGAAAATATTAATAATCAGCTTTTTCTCGAATTCTACTTCAAAACTGCTATAAATGGATAGAAAATGATCTAACTAAGAAAAAGAATACCCACAACCCTATGTTTATTTTTTAAATAATTTTTTCGTATGTATGTGATGTGCTTGCTGTTTTTAATTGACGTAAAAATTGCCCGGCAGCGATGAGAGATCATTGCAGCAGTTAAGTATAAGGTTATCTATCACCGGTATTGGGTGGAAATTTGTATCTCGTAGATGAAAGCGTAGTACCGGTGTACAGTAAATTCTGCTTATAACGAACTCTCCGGGATATATCAAATGTGTTCCTAATATCCTTGAGTTCCTTATATCCATATATCGACGTTCCTTATATATATCGAACTAAAATACATATCGAACAAGTATTTTTATAGTCAAATCCCAACCATCAACTTACAGTTGCTTTTGATTTTTCTACCACCTTTTATCTATAACTGTTATCCTTTTCTATATCCGTATGTAAAATAATTGCAAAGATTAATAAAGCATAAAAAAGACGGTTCATGTTTTCATTGGCAATACTGAAACAAAATAATTTTGTATTTGATACAATTGAATGAAGCCGATTTTCGCTCAATAGCCAAAACTTGAATATTTAACATGTTTTTTTTTTCTCCCAAAATTGGATTTCACCCGGTCTACATGCTTTTAAAGAAACACTCATAATTGTTTACGAAAAATATTACCACTTGAACACCGTACTTAGCAATTGTGTTGGTATTCTCTTTTAACTAGTTTATCAAAAGGTTATACATGTGAAATGTAGAGGACTATATCCGACGTTTCCTTATAAACGGAGTACGATATAACCGCATCTTTTTACATTTAAAAAAAGGAAAAATCGGGCCCAAAAGAACTGTTCGTTATAACCGAAGTTACGTTATATCCGGAGTCGCTATATACGGATTTAACTGTAATAAGGTAAACTGCCCGTCTGTTAGAACGACCAAAATACGGTTGGAACGGATGTACTTTCCTTCTTGAATTGTAATTCAGTTCAAATCAAATTTAACTGTTTTAAAATCAAACCTTAGCACGAGGTGTTTATGTTACATGTGTGTATCACAATGTTTGATGTTACGTCAGTATATTTTACTTTCAACAGTGCGATCTTTTAAAAAAAACATCTTTATTATTTTCATAAAACATCAAACACCTATACGTACAAAAGCCGGTTGTGATCCCGGTTCATAGCTCTTAGGTAGTTGGTAAAATTTCGAGCTCTCACAATGTGGTTTAGTTCTTACATTTATCTACTGATTATGTGGATGCAGTCAGCGCTGAGAGATTGTTGTTTTGATAAAGTAACAATTTTCATGCTAGCAGCAATTGTTCTGCATGAATTTTCAATCAGTGCAGATCATGACCAGTTCTGTACCGTACGAAATTCACCAAATTGAAAGCCGTACATTTAAAAGAGTTCATGCCGATTTATTGTACATTCAGACGGCAAATAATTATCAGTTCTTATATTTATAACAAACATATTGTTTTTGTCGCAACTTATGACGAAAAAAAGGAACATACGTATACATGGTAATAATTCATTCAAATGCAGTAAATCGACAGTTTGCGGTTATCATCTGTTTCAGTATTTATTTAAGATTATTGTGTCTTTGTAGCTCAAATCAGAGTCCAAGAACGAATAACTTATTTAGTTTACCTCGATCAGTTTCTATAATAAACTTATTAAAAACAGAGTTTTAAATACTTGACACTAATATAATCCTGTCTTAACTACTTCGACAGTAAATTGCCAATGATATCTGTTTTAGCCGATTATCTTACTTTATGGTTCATTAAAATGAAAAACATGCTGACAGTACTGTAGACAATGGCAATCATCACCCTTTGTTAATATTAGCAATAAGTGTCTACTCCATTAAGATGTGACACTAATTATCCCCAACTTCAAGGCAAGCGGCGGAATCAATTTTGTTAAAATACATATATCAAAACGACGAGAAATTATTGATAAGCAATAATATTATAATTCTTGCGACAAACAACGATATAACGATGTAATTAAAAGTTTAGAATAAAAGAACAAAGTCATGAAAATGTTACAAATTTTAATTATATACAATAATTATTTTTTTATACATACTCGAAAGATAGTAAACTACAGTAACTCATGCAAAAATTCTATAAAATTATATCTTATAAAACCTTTTATAGAATTACATGTACATTTTGTACATTGTGCAAAAGGCATTAATTTTTAAAGGAAAAATTAATCCTTTACACCGCGTCACGCGGCATGGTACTTGTCGCATATCACAAATGACACGCGGCATATAGATGCCGCATATACAATCATATGCCGCGTGATGCGACATGGTTTTATTGCTCCCGCGTTGTAAAACCTCCCGCGCTATAGCGCGGCAAAAACGGAATCCGCCTGTGCTGTACTGTACATTGTACAATATAACTATCAAACCGGTTTAAAAGCAAGGTTACAAGTTTGATACACATGGTAAGTAGCAATATGAAAGTAATCTCACAGTGTAGTCTTGTCAAGTATATTCTTTCATTACATCGTTAACATTGTGTTGAAAATCTATTCTATCATTCATCGTCAGTACTGTGTTCGGGGTCTAAGCAGACAATTTCATATTGATGAAACAGCTTTGAAGAATATTCGGTCAAGAAAAACACAGTTTGATTAAGAAGGTGAATTTAACGGACGAGAGAAAAAGAAGGATCGTGTTAAAATAAAAATTAAAGAATAATTAATTTTCTGATCGATTACAGTGCAATTAAAATAGTGTTCAATGTGTAGTATCATAAGTATACTTGTAATGCATGGAACATCGTATGGTCAGTTACATTTTTGTTAACAGAACTCATTTTAGTAATTTTCAATATTGCTGCACCACATCTCGGCAAAGATGATTAATTGTGTACTAACGTTTTACCTCTCGTTACTTTACTGATGTTTCGGCCAGCGTTCTTGAACAATTGATATCAGAGTTTTGATTTACATTGCAAATGATTGTTATGTAGAAACTGCATTCAGACGACGATTAAGTTAACATCTGTCTTATTTCAACATCTGTCATATTTCTCTCGCCAGACACTGCATTTCCTGTAACAGGGAATATACTGTTTCACTTCCTGCGTAATTGGTAAATATTTCATACAATATCTTTATTTTACGATTCATAAGAGTTGTTTACACAGGTCATTAAATGCATACACATATATTTACATCCGCCTTTCGTGCACAAGAGGTGCTAATGCAAACCCTTTACGATTAAGTAAATGTATAGAATTTACAAACCTATTTCATTTTAAATGAGGACAAATGATTATCAAAGCGCTGTGAGCGCTGACGGCCTGGGGGCTATAGATTAACTCCCCTAAAACAACTTTTGAACTTCGTGAACTTACGCTGAACCTTACCTAAAGCGCGGGTCGAAATATGCATAGGGCGAAATTTAGTATATGACACAGAATAAATGATTGGGAAGTTTGTTTTATTATAAAACGTACGTTAAATGAAAAATAATCACATGGTCAACAATATCAATTGTTTGAGAGAACAATAAAAATAATTCAATCTGCGCTTTGTTCAACTTCAAGCGATATCTGATGATGTGGATCGAAAATTATTGTGTACCAAGGACAAGACCTTGAAACAGAAATAAACAAAGCAATACCAACAATGAAATATAAATACAGTACTGTACAATGTGTATAACAGGGAAAACCAAAAATAATTCTTGGTTACCTTGTTGTTGTAATCGGTGAAACCGTTCACTGGGCCTTGACATGCAGCGTCCTCGATAAATGGCGGGTGATTTTGATCACGTGAGTTCCTTCTCGGGAATGTACGTAAATTGTATCTTCTTTTTTAAAGAAATTTATTTTTAGGTAAATATATATGTAATCGTTCGTAAATAAGAAAGTTGTCAATGAAATAACATCAGAAATTTGAAAATCAAACTACAAACTCTTATATCGAATTCCGTACGTTTCCGTAAATTTCCGTAAATATCCGTACTTTTCCGTGATATGCATATGACGGGTCGTACCGATGATAGCCTCTTTAGAGGATGGTGGACCCAATAAGCACAATTACAAACAAACGATATGCATATGATTATCTTTCGTAATCAGCTAACAGCGCAGTAAGTTCTAAAACAGAAAAAATTGTGTAATGCAGCCCGTAAGCTATAGACCTTTCTGCAGTTGTATGTACTGTTTTTATTTGTAATATGTTCTTATCGTATGCGACATTCAAACAAAAGATTGATCTGGTCTGTCTTGCACTACTTTCCCAAAGCGCATGTTTACAGTTGTTATTCGCACATAGCACAGTTAAATTGTCTGCAGTGTTTGAAATGTGGTATGCTAACTTAGGCCTAGGGACTTCAGTCCCTAGGCCAAAAAATACAAAGAGGACTAGCTCTTACACCGTGTCAAATGTCTTTGGACACTTCAACATTTTAGCGGTTTTAATTAAAATGTATCAATAACATATATATACTTACAAAAGCTCCTTACCTTTAACTTACACTTAACAAGGAAATGAATATAAATGCATCATCGTGATATATCATAGGACTGCTATATACCACAAGGTATAACTCTACGACACCATGTTATAAGACACCGCAACAGTTTAAAGATAAAGATGCCTTAAATGAGACATTGTAATGCCATTGCATAAAGACTATGTACAATTAGGCATCATATTGCCACTTTCCGATCCTTATATCACAATGGCAATACTTTAAGGTATCACAGAATTACTGAACCATAAGATATTATTATGGTTCTGTACTATGATGCATGGCGCGATGACACTGTATCATGAGATATATCACAATGACACAGTATCATAAACCATCACTTTATTCCCTGTTGTATGAGACACCACCACTGCACTCTCCAGTTAGATACTTACGCGGCCCTGTTTCACCGGACCATTAGTCATCTCAAACCTTACATTCACACGAAAACAGTTAAGTTGCGTTTTAGCATTTTCAAAAGTACCGGTAGCCGAGTAACCACCTTTTAAAAGTGTTAAATGATTATAAATCCAACTTTAAAGTGACAGTATGCACATTTTTTTAAAGTAAAATTCCAGCTGAAATAGGTGTGTGTGAAAAGGGTAGAGGAAATAATAACTTTTAACCCAATACAACAAACTTTTCCTGCTACCGGTATGAAATAATAACTTTCCAAATATTACTTTTCCTATTTTGACTGGGAAAGTAAATTCAAGAAATAAACAAATGCATGCAGGAGTAGCTTCCCTTCCACTGCCGAGCAACACTAATATCACAAGGGAGATCACTGCCAAGGAAGGAACTATTATTTCATTTGTCCATTTTTTTAATTTCTAAAGCATCAACTTCAAATATTAATGCGGCATTATCATCAGTTTAACACATTTGAATGCACAGCAACCGAAAATTGCTTTTATAAAACTGTCACCAAAAATACACTATGTGCAGTAAGATGAGCATAATGTCACTTTAATGGCTCAACCAGATGTTGTCCTAAGCATTACTTATGATGCTTAATATACAGACACGTTATGTGTTTGACTGAAAGCAATCTTCAATTTATCAAGTAACTTGATATGTTTTATATAACGCCTTAGATACTCGTGTCTGTTCACAACTTGATATCTTTCCATTATACGAGACATCAAGAAATGCATGGCAATTTCGGGGAATTTTTGTGAACGTTTATTGGACTTAACAGGAACTGCTGATTTTCAGTTGTATGGCTGATTCCTGTCATATTAACGTTCAAAGTAACTCTTAAGCAATGTTTTCAGATGCAATATATTACGTTTTGTTTTGCAATCATCACTAGAAGAGAAATACAGGCGTTTGTAATTCCGCTGCTAGCTCAAATGGACATTTATTACTCAAGAGAAATGATTATTTCCACTCAAAAGGAAATCATCCAGTTTTTGTCTGACTTTGTTGTCTCGTTGATGCAGTTTCAAAGTTAAAGGGCACATACACAATCAACAAAATTCGCAACTGATTATTATCAACTTGGTGATAAGTCGAACTTGAAGCAGGTTTTTAAAAAATACAAACATATTGGTTCAAGTCTTCAGGTTTTACACTTAATCAGTAAACAAAGTAATGAGGGCGTGTCCCAAAGAGTTTTACATTTAAAACATCTGCTCCAAGAAAACGAGGCGAAAATACCACATTAGGTGAACATATGCTTCGCTTGCTGGATTTTGGACGACGTGTTGTGTGTAGACCTACGTCCTAATCTCAGTGGACAAGGTCACATATTGAGTTTTAAGGTAATAAAACCCTGTATATATGCACACGTTCGTCTCCAGATAAATCGATTGTTTTTTAAATGACTTGGCACAAATGTTTAGCACATCAAGACGATGTGTTGCTTACAACACCGATAACCCTGCTTCTAAGGTCAAAAGTTTAAAGGTGGTAAAATCTTGTATGCATGATAACCCTGCCATGCATGGAAAGATTTCAAAGTTACATGGCACAATTGATGAACACATGGAGAGGACACAGACTGTGAGACACCACTTTTAGGGGCATTCGTCACTAATTAGGGACAGCTGTTGTTTAAATTTGTATGTATGTTTGTTGATGTGTGTAGAATTAACAGTAAGGTATCTGTTTATCTGCGTGTTTCTGTTTATAGGTGTTTTCACAGTCGCGGATCAGTGTACGTGTTTGTATTCGTTGGTGCGTATGTGCAGAAGTCCGTCTGTTAATCCTGTCCGAATGGAAATTTCTTTATATATTGACGAATTTATAAAGGATGATGGGACGGCATGCTGGTGAGCAAAGGCCTGGTCAGTATCTTAAAGGTTGTGTTTTTATTTAAAGGTTTAAGGTAAAATATATGCATATAAAACATTGTCCTGCCTGTAACTTATTCATGCAGTTATGTCTTTTAACTGATTTCGCACACTTATCCATCATCCTGAAACGACTTTTCGTGCGTAAGACCCAAGTCCGTGGCTAACATTTGTTCACCATTTGAACAATGTGTAACGTTTTCATCAGTTTTGAGCTTATGCAAGTGAGGGGTTTCTGTTATTGAGGCTTTGTGCAATTATTTTCACGACTGAAATAAAATTATCAGCTAAAATAGACACAATTTATATACGTTTGTCGATTATGAAATGGCAAAAATATTGTTCAAATGATAAAGCAATTAAGGTTTGAAAAAAAAACACAGTGTATAACTGAAATACAGTTAGAGAAATTTATTTGTCAGGGGAAAATGAGATCAGATGCACTTTACGATTTCGATTATAAAAAGCAACCAGTTCCGTTACATAGGAGCACAATTATCAGATTCTGACATTATTTTCCGGTTTATTTCTGTGCTTGATCGTTTAAATACATTCATTCAGTCTGATTCGTGAGCAGATAAGGACATATTTACTCGTAAACATTCTAGATTGATGGCATTTCAGCATAACTGGTGAAAATGTAGGTTAGCTATAAGTCATTGTTCTCATTTACAGAAAATTTGAACTTTGACACTGATAATGTCCGGGTTTTGTCAAATGAGTATTAAAGCAATTTAAGCATGCAGCCAGAAAGTATGAATAAAGGAGTTATCAGCTTGGTGTTATTGTAATTCTCCAAAAATTTAATCATCGTGTGAAGCAATCATATCGTCACCTAAACATTCATGAATGTATTATTATTCTCTGTGAAAATGATTATTGCATCTAAAGTTCACTAAACATACAGATGCATTGGTAATACTTTAAATCTTTCTTGAAGGTTATAAACTTT
>JAFMSR010001684.1:0-25448 GCA_022818135.1 Saxidomus purpurata
GTGTATACTCTCTGAAATCTGTCCTTTGTTACAAATGATGCTAATGAACAATGCTTACCTTACAGATGCAAAAAATACTTACAACCACCACCTATATGAAAAACGCTTAACTTACACTTAGAGCCACTTCTAACCGACACTTCTCAAATTCGATTTTCTCGAAAACGGTTCAAGATATTTATTCCAAATTAATTATTATGTTGTTTTGCAACATTAACTGTATAGGAATGATAAAATCGTTCAACTGTGACGATCGGTTACTTTTGCACGTGTCACAGGTATGATGTCACCATTTTATACGAGGAAATGTAGGTGAGCGAATAATATCGATTTTCATTTTCATTTTATTATTTTGTAACGCAATTCAAACTGTAAAAACATAATTTTGATTTTAAACATCAGTCACTTTGAATGAATAACCAAGAGAGTGGTCGCGCAATTGACATCAGTGTTGCTTGCCATCCAATCATTTAGACACTTACAAAATGTATCATATTTATTTAGCAATATTTCTATGTTCAAACATATGCAGTATCTACCTGTTCACTATAAATCGTAACAAAGATGGAAATGTATCTATAAAATACAATAAACATTGCATTTTCTTTCTTTATCCGAATGTACGGATTTTATTATGAATTGGTGACTTTTCTAATTGTTCGGATTTCACGTTATGTCATTTTGTGAATTCGGATTTTACAGTGATGTTTTTAATTTGTTAAGTTTTATATGTATTTGTTAATCAATCAAAATCAAATTTCGCAGAAGTACGTTTGATGTGTTGAATTCATTATATTATAGATTTGAACAAAATCCGAATACAAATAATCCAGTTATACCGAATTATATCAGTGTCGGGTTAGAAATGGCTCCAAGTGTAGATACGAATTTTGCTAACGTAAGATGCGATTTACCATATAGAGACTTTTGCTTACCTAAGATAAGAATACTGTATACCTAAGACATGAATAATGTACCTGTATAGCTTAGATACGAATAACGCTTACTTTAGATGATACGAATAATGCCAACCTTATTTTACGAATAATGCTACGTTGGGCTATAGACATACGATTTATGTCTTAACTTAGACACGAATTATGTTAATCCTTTATACAAAATGTTTTCCTTAATATAACTACGAATGCTGCTTGTCTTAAATAGGAAGTCGGCCTATTACTTCAGAAACGAATAATTACCCAAGATACGAATTTTGCGCACCCTACCTTAGATAACGAACATTGCTTGCTTTAGATACGAGTATTGCTTATCTAAGATACGAAAAGTGTTTACTAAGATACAAAAATGTTTTGTAACATGCGAGTTATTCTTACCTTAGATAAAAATATTGCTAACCTTACACACGAATAGTGTTAATTTAATATACGATATATGCTTATCGTAAGGCCTAAAACAACTTGACATCTTCTTCGACTAGTTTACATTGTAATAGTATATTTCAAACTTTTGACAAACGTTGTGAAATAAGTTAAGTAATTTGTATACCTTAAGGCATTATGGTTGAACTTGTTGAAGCTTGCCATAGTTATTGCGCCTCCCCAAGCTGGACCAAGGGAGAAAAAACATTGAATTGCCGCCTCCATCCACACCTGTGAAAGAAAGACAGGACACATTGTACATCAAAACACTTAAAATTGAATAAACGGTTGTGTCTAAACTGCTCAAACATAAATATAAATATTCGGAGTTCTAGGTCTGTGTCTAAATGTTGTTGCTGACATTCTTAATGAATAGTCACAAAGCTATTTTTGACCAACATGCAGGTTCGTTCCTTCCACCAAATATAGCACTTTGCCTGTCAGCGTGCCTCAGTTTGTAATCTGATTACGCATATGCCTAAAATAAAACTTGGCTGTGATTTTATAACCACGCGCATTCAATCAATGTTTCGCCATAGCTATATAATTGTAGCTTCATAATTGTAAACAAACTCTAAATTAAAATTGCAAATTTCCAACAGCATTGCCCAATTTCTGGAGTTACTCGGCCCATAATATACTTGAAAGAAATCATGTGGCAATAAACATACCATCACGGTTTGGTTGTGATCGCGTAAAAGCCGTCGTTTCCACACTGTAAACTATCTCAAATAATGCACATTGTCCCGTGTACTGACCTTATTTTACAAGAGCTGTCCCACATAAGTGACGAATGAAGAACTGGTGTCTCACACTATATGACATTGAAGGTGTCGACCCGGTACTTGCACAAGATACTTTATCGCTATATTCTGGGCATTTGTGAGATGTAATTTATAAATTCCATGTAACCATGTATACAGGATTCCATGACATTGCTTAACTGTAAGTGAGACCTTGATATTTAAGGTAGAGTGGTGGGTCTTGCACGCGACACATTGTCTTGATATGTCGAACATTAATTCATTGTAAAATCCTTCAAAACATAAGAGATATACGATCCGGACACAAATATGTGGATATATATACACCTAGAAAAAAGTTAAGCACCCCCTGGAAGTTACGTAGTGACTTAAAAAACTTCTTCCATGAAATCACCTTCAAATAAACGAAGGCAAAATGCTGTAAATCATAACAGCAATCCTCTGCACGAACAGCAAACAGTTTTGGCCTGTGAGTGTAAGCAGATTGTCTTAAAAATGATCCGAGTTTCATATGGAGGCAGAAAAGTCAGGGTTAGGATGGTCGACCAAGCACAGTTAAGGTTTACTCTGCTACTGAGCGTACAAAGTGCGGATGTCATTTGAAGATTCAAAATTGCATTTTTTACTCTAATTCGTCACCTAAAATCTTCATATGACCTATGCAGTTCCATACTTAAATGTGTTCTTGATTTCAGATAAAACGGCACCCGTTGATTGTTCAACAATATCACCCGAAAAGCCCTAACATATTATTACAGTTTTGCCGTTTTCTGTTTGCCAGAATGTTGCTGCTACGGATTACATTCTTCTTCCCTAGCTCAATTTGACGGTAGTTTCATGATAAAGCTTCGTAAGATAACTCAATCTAAAACTTTCAGGGGGTGCTTAACCCTTTTCTTTGTAAGAAATATATATATATATAAATGGAAATAATGACACTTCATGAGTTTTCTATTTGTATTTGTATATGATTTCATTTGTTTAAACTCAGAGCGTGATTTTGACAGTTGACGTAGGATTATGGGTCTTATGCGATACACATCGTCTTAATGTGCTGCACCATCTGTGCTTTAAGTTATTTTAAAATCCTTCAATTCATGACAGAGTTTCAGTCCGGACACGAATATGTTCATATATACAAAATTCCATAACATTTAAACTCTAATGTTACTTTGACTTTTGAGGTGACGGAGTGGTACTTGTACTAGACACGTTGTCTTCATGTTCTGAGCATTTGTACAATTTTATATGGAAACCCCATGTCAAAGTTACAGCCAGGACAATAACAAATAGAAGTACGAACAGACATACGATCTAGTGTTTCAGGCTAAAGGGCTAAAAACAAAGGTGTGCGAAGAGAGGTCCGTTTGTCCAATGTTTAAAACCCATTAGTGTCCCCTATCCCCAATCCTGGCAACCAAGAAGGTCTCTTGTGGGTCTGCTCCTGAGACACCTGCTGCCATTTTTTGCAAAACAAAACTAAGGGTTAATTGCCTCTCGACTCCTTACGGCTCGCTTAACCGGTGAGCTACTAAAATAGTATTTTTGAAAATAACATGACTTTAAGCTCTAGAACTTACCTGTCCATTCGCAAGTTTACTGAAGTCTGGGATGAAGTAATGCTTTAGCCCAGTCCAAGCTCCATTCAATGTTACACCTCGTATCATCAAGACAGTGAGAAGAATATATGGCAATGTTACAGTTACGTAAACCACCTGTGAGGATGAAGAAATATAAATATGAAATGAATTACAAAGGAAGATTGTGATTTCACTGAGCACACGAAGACTTTTGCCCTAAACAAAAGCAAACTGCCGACCCGAACACACGAAGGCCATTGCATTGAGCACACTCTCACGTAGGAGTGAATTAAAATGTCAGGTCGGCACCTTTTTAGTGCCTACAAGAATGAGCAAAACACACTTAATAAAATTTCTATCTATACGAATTTATTTTAGTTCGATTACGAAGACAGCCCTGTTGAAAAAGGGGATACGAACCCTTCACAATACCTATCTGCGACATATTCGTACGTATATGTCACAGATGTGTAAAGAATTCAAACGAATTTTAAACATGTGTGAAAATTACGGTTCAACAAAGCTCCGTAGCTTATTGAATCGCTCTCGGACACACATTCCAGATATCATCACACTCGCGCACGAGAGAGAGAGGCAGAGAGTTTTTCATCACTTCTACCTATCAAAAGCTGGGTGGACTGATTCTCGTGTGGCATCAGTGACTTTGCCCAAGGGAACACCTCATGTTCGGCTGGGATTCGAACCCTGGACCTCCCATTCCGGAGGCGAACGCCCTAACAACTGAACTATCGAGGTGCAAAATAAATATCTTATGAATGTAACTTTTTAAGATTATCCATGATTTAACGTATTCGAAAATTACTTTCTAGAAAAGAAAACAGTACTGCCATTTTAACTTTTTAAAAAAATGGGCGATAAATGTACTTGTCGCATAAAGTTACAGATTGTTTTCTGACACAGCTGGTCATCAAAGTCTCTGAACATTTCATGCAGTACACTTTCTTTCCAACATGCTCAACTTTTAATTTAACTTTTCATGACATGAAATATATAAAGATAATCCACTTTGTCACTTGTACGGTACTAACTGTGGTTTAATTTGACAAAGTCAGTCTAAAATATTTCATGCAAGTTAATTATGCATTGTAATCAGCAGGTATACGATCGTGGCCCCAGCAGTTTTATTTTGGAATCACGGTGACAAATGGTTACTGTGTACTGCAAAAACTAATTGCTTCGGAACATTGTTAAAATTAGGACTATTTTACAAAAAGACTTTATTAGTATGTTTCAAATAGAATATCTATGATAGGTCACCTCATTCTCGACTCATATGTCAAATATTTGCTCAATTCTTCATTAGTATCTGTTATTACAGTTGTTTTTGTTAAATGTAATGTCTTATGCGCTTAGAAGGCCATGACATGACAAATAAACTTTGAAACTAAACGTTGGAGGTAACAATGGTATACATTTTACTCACTATGGCGCAGTCTTTCCCTATACAAAATGTACTTATAAAAGTCTGTTGAGATTAAGAGGTATGTTTTCTCTTTTTTTGTTAAAATCTTTTTTTTCTTTTTAGAAAGTATCTCTATCAAAACGTTGTTTCAATTAAAACTCATCTCAACGTTAGTGTCAAGGGAAGGAGAAATTGTGAAAATGTTATAAAAATGCCCAGAAAAGACATGAGGTAATGCCTTTAACGACTGTTCCCAGTCTAGTTTTCAGATATACTTTTACAAATGTAGTAAGCACATGCAATAGAACGCTATTAACAATTTCGTTTCTAGACCATTCAATTTGAGCGACTCTTTTATAATCTACAAAGAAGTAACACAATAAAGGAAATGTCCATATATAAGCCAAGTGGTAATTCTATTTGAGTCGGAAAATGTTACTACTGTGTCAAGATAGCGACTTTTTCACCGTCTTAAAACCTCTCAGTCTCAGTAGTCATGTATATCAAAGTTGGCGTAACATTGAGTATGGTTTCAAAAGTTTTAACTTATCCTAGGACATGTCAAAGACAAAGTTTATCTTACTTTTCCCAATGTCTTCACACCCTTGGCAAGACACAGAAAGACAAAAAGCCACCCAAGAAACATACATCCTGTCAAGTGGAGTTGCATGGAACCGAAATCGTCGATACCTGCTGACTTCTGAAGTACATTTCTCCTGTAGATAGAACGTACTAGCAGAACATTAAAAAGATAGAAACTGTTTAGAAGGCATGCATAATACATGACTAAAAAAGTACTAAAGGAACATGAAAAACATAGAAAATGTTTAGAAAACATGCATAATACATGACTACAAAACGTATTATAAGTTTTGTCTTAGCTTAAGATACGTTATTTTATATAAACACTATAAAATACCAAATTGTCATAAAAGCTACACTGTATATCTATGACTTTGCATCAACGATGTAGACATCCAGATGTTTATGGACAGTACTTCGACAGACAACAGCAAATAGTGACGATGCCGCAGAACTTAAGTTAGTAAAAGTCCTTGTTACACACACTAATCTTATTCAATCAATTTAAAATATAATGGACATCACTTACTCCCAGAATTCCGTTCCAGATGTACGGAATACAAGAGATGAGCTATTCGAAGAGCTGTTTGTCAAACTAAACATCTTCTCAGTCATGTTGGTACTGGCATCTAAGTGAATGGTAAATTTAAGAAAGATGGTTAAGTCTCTTCTAAGCAAGCTGTATTTAATGTGGTCAGAAATTGGCATTAATGTCACCAAATGCTGTTCAGTACTTAATAGAATTGTGTAGTTATGTATGTATTATATTAATATCTTAAGAACACTAAAGCTCTACTCAGGATGCTACAGAATAAGTCTTTTACCATTCTATCCATTGACTCATGAGGAGAAGCCGTTTGAAGATTATTTTTCCATTTTTAGCAACCGTGGCTCCTGTGAGCAATGGACCGGAACCATTTCATTTTTAAAACGGGACAATGCGACACTCCATCCATTGGTTTACGAGAAGCTGTTTAAAGGGTTTTCTACTTTTAGATCCTGGGTCTTATGTGTGCACTGGATCGGAACTGGTTTCTGTTTTATGAAAGGGGACTATACAATGATACAGAGCAAGTTTTGTGACATCCATCCATTGGTTCATGAGGAGAAGTCATTTTAAGGTTTTCTGATCTTAGTAACAGCGATCTATGCGTGCTATGGACCGAAAAAAGCTCCTGATAAAGCATATCTACTGGTTATTTCTTCTTTAGACGCTGGACCTCCAACCCATTCTAACAACTCATCCAGAGCCTTCGGATCAGATGAGCTAAAACATACAGTTTTTAGTACTTCTTTCATGTTTTAAGTAATATAATTATTATAGCTGAAATTCAATAAAAAGAAACATTTTTCTTAAAACAAAACGAAATCATTACCATGGTGCTGCGACACATTATACGCACTACGTCTTATTATCCCGCTGCGTCTCATTATACATTTACGCACTACGTCTCATTTATATCGCATTATACATACCAGGTCTCAATCGCATTTATGTTGCGTCTCATACTACATACTGCCTCACATTATCTACGCCTTGTCTTAAAGGATTCCATTTCACATCGTTTTGTTACAACGTATAGGTTGAGGTGAGTCAGTACCTTTCGTCGGTATAATTAAAAGTTGTCACATTTATGTGAAAATTGGTACATACGTATATCGTGACCATCAGCGTCGCACGGGCACTTTTTATTTTTGTGACGTCACATGACGACATTCAATTAGGCCCTATAGTGGCAGCGTATTTGAACTCTACCATGCAATGCAGATGGGCACGATATACGCATGTACCACATTTTAAACAAATGTGACAACTTCTAATTTTACTGACGAAAGGTACTGACTTATCTTTATTTAGTTACAACCACACTCCCTGTTTTCTTCTCTCTTTAAAAACATTCATTTTCCATATAAAACATATTTTACACCTAATATGTTGCAAAACTCCAATCACAGTTTCATATATCTCGAAATACATGTACTTGTAGAACATTTTGAAAAATAAAATTTACGTACATGCTTGCCTTTTTTGTAGAAGGGTAATAATAACTCTAGAACTTGCAATATCAATATAAGAAATTCATGGTAAATGTAGATATGGTACAATCCGTAAGTGCATGCTTAAGGTAAGTCAGTACCCTTGCTCGGTAAAATTAAAAGTTGTCACATTTATTTGAAAGTCGGTACATGCGTATATCGTGACCATCTGCATCGCATGGTTACGTTGTTATTTTCATGACGTCACATGACGACATTTAACAACGCCCTCTAGTGGCAGTGTACCGGAACAATTCCGTCATGAAGCTTTCTCAAATAGATTTATTGATATTTAACCGATTTTCTTTCTGTAAATTCTGTCAAAGTCATTAGAAAATGTACTATACATACAGTAAAATACATTTTCCTTCTTTCACAAAGCATGTCATGATTCCGCTTTAAGCAATTGAAATAACGTTTGAAACGTCATCGTTTTTCAACGCTTTTTTGTCGTTTTTACAAAAATAATCAAAATCGGGACGGTAAATGTTAATGTAATTTTGACAGTGTTCATTTAATGATATTTGAACACAATTAATGAAATAAAAACGGGATGTCTTCGACTTAGTTTTTTCACAAATAACGCGTGAATAACACCACTTGAACGCCAAAAGAACTAAGTTTGAGACACGTATAGACAATTGGGTTCCGTATCTCGCTATTCTGGCCCAACAGTGTCTCTCTTGTATTTTTTTGCATATTCACATACTATAACATCCCAGTATACACACTGAACAGGTTAAGTCAATCAACGGACAGAATATCGAAATACGGAACCCAAGTGTCTGTGGTTTGAGAGAGGACGTTCAGTTCGTGACAATTCATGTATGTCACTGATCATTTAATTCTCTGTACATGTATTCTTTTAACACGGAAGTGCCATACTCCCCGTTGCGATGTAAATATGATCAAATAATTGATTTTCTCCAGGTCTATATAAACAAGGATTCATCTTTTTTACGACGTAGAAGGCCATGTATAGTCCTGAAAAGTCAACAAAAAATGACACAACACAACAAAACAGAATGGAATGACCTTCTAAACTTTTAATAATATTCGTAACGTTTTATCTATCTTCTTAAGACAGTATCATTTGTTTTATTATTTCAAAGTGCTATTTATATAAATAAGTTTACAGCCGTTGTGAGATGAACTGGAGTATACATGTATATACAAAATATTACAACGGCCCAAACGGAAGACATGATTATATCGATGCTGGTTGGCAAAGTTGGTGAAGCAGCCGGACATCATTCAGAATGTATTCCATGGTTTAGAACTATCGAAATAACTTCTTTTTTAAAACTTGAAACTGTAAGATATAAAACTTCGAATAATCTAGATAATGTTTGACATTATCGTGATAGCTATTTCGCCATCTCGTGGCAGAAATATGCAACCACATTATTACACAAATATTCCAAAATTTCCAATCAAGGCACAGAAACGTCCAGCTAATTTGTGATCAGCGGCCGGTAAATGGAAAATTCGTAAGTCGTTCCTTACGAATGTTACGATTGACTTATAGTCACCATATTTCACTAGCTCTAAGGTGCCCGTTATGTCTTATTATTCGTAAATAGCGCACTCGTAAGTTATATATAGGTGTATCATTGGTTTTCGCAAGTTAGCACTGAATTCTTTCGCATAAATTGCCTTTCTCCTGTATTTTAGTTAACCATGAACACGCATTGACCTCTCCCATCATTCGCCGTCCATCGTGCGCTGTCATCCGTCCGTCAGTCAAATATTTCGTCTCACTTTCGCGGCATCTCCTATTAACTAAATGATAAAGTTTGTTCAAACTTTACAGGAATGTTTTGGGTGGTTTTATTTGATATTTGTTATAAGTATGCATTCCATCGTGGCATTTTTTTTTTGTTACGGCAAGAAAAGAAAAACATTCTTATCATCTTGTCCGAAAGTCGAATACTTTGACAGTTTTTTAACTGCACAAACTTGATAGTATTTCTCTTTTAAAAACATTTGATGATACATGAAGAAATATGAACAGAGATAATCCCAGAAACTTAAAGCAGTTCCTTAACTCAAGTAACATCCTTCTTGCTGGTGACTTTGAATTTTCAATTCCTCAATTTTGAATTACATGTACAGTTACGACTCAAAGTGTTACTTCCTGAAACTTGTCAAAATACCATTTTTTGTGGAAAGAATGCAAGTCGGCCTTTTATTTTATTTCATAACTTTTCTTTAAGCAAAATAAACTCAATTTTATATTAGTTCTGGGATATAGTTATGGCAAGTCAATTTACTATTTCATCAAAAAAGACATATCTCTCTGATTTCATATAGATATCTCCTAAGACAGGGGAGATATCTCTTAAATGCATAGATATCTCTGTAAATTAGGAGTCTCAGATATCTTTCTTTCAATAGAGATTTCTCACCTGTTTAGAAAGATATCTCCCAATACTAAAGAGATATATCTCAATGTTATAGAAATATCTCTATGTCGTTCATAGATATCTCTCCTTCTTAAAATGATAACTCTGTAAATTTGAGAAATATCTATTGAAAATAGAAGGATATCTCTCAAATGATGTTAAACAGATATCCCTGTAAGTCGAAGTGATATTTCTTAAAGTTCAGGAGATATATTTCTGTGATACAAAGATATATCTCAGTGTTAAAGAGATATCTTTATCAAAACGAAAGATATCTCATAGAAATAAGAGCGATATCTCTTCTACTATTCAACCCAAAAGGAGATATCTCTCTGATTGCATAGAGGTATCTCCTAAAATAGGGAAGATATATCTTAAACTTAGATATCTCTGTAAATTAGGAGATATCTTTTTTTAACTAGAAATATCTTTCGTCTTTTGAAACATATTTCTTAATACTAAAGATATATATTTGAGTGTAATAAAGTTCTCTCCTACTTCAAATGATATCTATGAAAAAGAGATATCTGTTTAAAATTGAGAGATAACTCTCAAAAGTAGAAAAATATCTCTCTAATGATGT
This sequence comes from Saxidomus purpurata, assembly GCA_022818135.1. Lineage (NCBI taxonomy): Eukaryota > Metazoa > Mollusca > Bivalvia > Venerida > Veneridae > Saxidomus > Saxidomus purpurata. The sequence goes on from JAFMSR010001684.1 coordinate 10,754, forward strand.
TAAACAGATATCTCTATAAGTAAAAGAGGTATCTTTTAATATTCAGTAGATATCTTTCTGTGATACAAAGATATCTCTCGGCGTGAAAGAGATATTTGCATTGGAACGAACGATACCTCTTTGAAATTGGAGAGATATCTCTTTTAGGAATAGTAAAATGGCTTGCGATATATAGTGTTTTAATATACATGCACGGGAAAGTCGACTCTCTCTTGTGATTAAGTTTTTAATCAAGAGATTGCCAAGCTGCTGTAATCTCACAATTTTTTTGAGATAAGTGTTTGGATCCCAGATACGAACGGACAATATGAAAAAAATTGCCAAAGACGGTCGTCAAAATGTGATGTAACTAGAGCAATACTTAAAGTTATAAGGTTCGATTTTGTATATCAAATGAGTGTGGCTTTGAAAAATGCAATACCCGCTTAATCTTAATCGTTTTCCTGCCAGTGGTCTGTAATCACAGGTTTAACTGTAGAGCATGTGCTAAAGCACACAGTATTCTTTGCATACAATTTCCCACAAGTTTCACTTTAGATGTATTGAATTTATTGTTATGGTATTTTTCGGCGTTGTCAATTCTTCCTTCATAATGTTCCGAGAGCTACATCATAAAACTACGGTGCAATTATTATTAACGGTTCAACGATTTTTGCAATCAATATTATATTATACTGCAGACCTAGTTATAACTGAAATATAGTGTGTCTAAAATAAATGTTACACGTTATGTCTTTGTCTACACATACTTTTGCGGATTAGTACATGGTTTGTACGACCATATCTTCCCAATGTGTCGCAGATGTGAAGAATAGGATCTCATTGAAAGTATAAAATTTGAAAACTGATTCATCATATTTTAATTTATGTATCAAACACGGATCTAATTATGCACGTTCATGTAATAATATTTACAAAAGGATTTGGATTTTGTGGTATAAACTTCTGCACCATTTAATTTAAAAATTATTCTTTATTAAATATATTGAATTTTATTATTTGATAGCTGCACCATTTGTGACCAGAATAGCATCATTATCTATACGTTCTTATTTGAGCACAAAGCAATCGAAATGTAAGAGATTTTTATTGCGATCCGAGGCAGTCTGTATGCAAACATAATTAAAATTCTGATCTTCGAATCTGATATAACAAGTCATCTTTTAAAAGCATCGTAAACCATTGTACTACAATAAAACATAACTTGTCATGGTTAAAATGTTTGAAAGGGAATAGGATGTTTATATCCTGAAAAACTGTATATGCTTTAAATACGTATTATACGTTATGGCCACTTTTGCATTCTGTATTAAACCCGATTTTCATACGCGTCCAAAATGGAACATACTTTTGGCGATTCGTCGAACGCAGGAGTTTTGTTTTCATTCCATCAATTTTGGGGTCAATTCATTTTAACAATGTTTGAAATATCATTAGGGTCGAATGGCAAAATTAACTTTATGATAAATCTGTTGTACAATCTTGTTTGTTCTTCAAAATTACGGAAAGACGAATCAGTGCATAACTTACAAATTGGTCTCAGTGACTGTTTAATATTAGTAAAGACACATTGTAGAACAATAATAGTTTCTGTCATGAGCACGAGGTTCAGAACGAAATATCCGTCACTGAGGGTTACTGTTTTGTATGAAATTTTTTCTTTCATACCGTCTTGCACTTTAAAGAAGATTTCTATATTCAAACTTATCGAAATGATGCATTTTCATATAAAACAAACGAAATACAGACGTTGTGTTTGGGAAAGTGATGTCACAATGTTTATAATGTTACGTCACAAGAAATTCACGAGAGTCGTCTGGCATAGAAGGGGTGCCAGACCGATTTTTACGGCATTGGTAAAATGACCTGAAATGCTGATCCGATATGCAAGAAAATGTTTTCCGATATAATGTCCTTTCATATATCACCTAAAAGTTGCAAGACACAGTGAAAAGGGGACGCTGCATCCACAGAATACTCTTCCCTTAACATAGATGATACAGAGTAATAGTTTATGAAATATGAAACGTTTGTGTCAATGGGATGGCATGCTTGCTATAAAGCAATGCTATGCTATAACTTGAGGGATTATGTACTTAAAAAGTGCAGTTTTTCTTCTTGAAACACTCATCTGGCACTGATACATATACTCTATACGTTTTAATTAGCAGTAAGTTCTAGTCGAATTACAAAGAAGACTTTGTATTTTAAGTTACACAGATAAAGGTGTTTTCTCTTTTGAGTCAAAATATTAACGATTCTTTCTATTTTATAACTGTATATTGAAATACTCGTTTCGCTATAAATGGCTGATTGTTCTTCTCCCTAGAGTTATCAACGAGAGAGCGTCTGTGGGAGCTACCGCATTTTTTCCACAACCGATAACAATAATACATGTAGGTCTAAGGAAGCGTTCAAAAAATTGCAAACACATATGTATGCTCTGTTGATGCTCATTACTTTTCTGCAAAAGTGCAACTGTCAAAGGGGATTTCTTAAAAAAATGTCCGTGAGATTTACCCAGAAAATACTTGTCAACATTCGACGAGCCGTTCAGGAATTTTAAGTGTTTGAGATAACTACCGAACATTGAATTGTAAGAAAGGCTTTTATTTGGAAAAAAATGGAAATGTACCTTTACTTCTTTATAATGCCAGGTTTGATGCACTCATGTTTGCAAGTACGTGTATCAAGCATAGGTAACATCATATCTGCCTTTGCTATTACACATGGTCCTTTGAAAAGGACACTTCTTATTCTTGGGTCGGTTGGTTATAATCATTCGGTCTGCTGAGTTGTCAGGATAAGTTTTAACTCGCAACATTTAAGACTTGTATTTTCGAGAACTTGTGAAAACCGTGTGAGACAACACTCAAGAAATAGTAGGCTGGTATTTTGCCATAAATATATAGGTAATAATTGAGTTATTGAGAACTTGCTTGTTCCATCCTTTAAAATATTGGAGTTTTCGGAAGTTACGTATGAAAAATGAGTTCAGTGACTGTTTGATATTTTCACTGCGTGTACGTAAACGATCACTTTACTCAGTAATACACATGCATAGAAGCGGCATCACCTTTTCACGTTATAGTGGCATTATTCAAGAGCGCTTACTGAAAAATCTAAGTCGAACACATCCCATTTTTATTCAATTATTCAGTTTCAAATGTCAAAAATAGTAAATTGTCAAAATTTAAAAAACTTTCACCGTCTAGTTTTTTGTGTTATTATCTGAAATGCCAAAATTCATGGAGCAGAAAAATGACGTTTCTGACCTTTTTCTGTACGTTTTCGACGAAAATGTAATATTTTCTTAAATAAAATGTAATAGTTTGCACATCGATTGAAATAATTTTTTTAAAGTATTATAGCAAAAATTGAAAATTAAAAGTCGGTCCACACATGACAAAATAACATAACAATAACCACATGACGGTATGCTTCCGGTACGCTGTCGCGAGATGGCGTTGCTAAATGACGTCATGTGATGTCACATGAATAAGAACGTTACCATGCAACGCAGATGGGCACGATATACGCATGTACCAAATTTCAAACAAATGTGACAACTTTTACTTTTACAGGCGAAAGGTACTGACCTACCTTAAAGGTGGGTCATTACCTTTAGTCGGTAAAATTAAAAGTTGTCACATTTATTTAAAAATTGGTACATGCGTATATCGTGTCAATCTGCGTTGCATGGATACGTTTTTATTTTTGTGACGTCACATGTCGACATTTAACAACGCCCTCTAGTGGCAGCGTACCGGAACCATCCCGTCATGAAGTTATTCTCATATAGCTTTATTGATACGTAACATATTTTCTTTCTGTAAATTCTAACAAAGTCATCAGAAAATGTATTATACATCCAAGTAAAAACCATTTTCCTTCTTTCACAAAGCATGTCATGATTCCGCTTAAAGCAATTGAAATAACGTTTGAAACGTTATCGTTTTTCAACGCTTTTTTGCCGTTTTTACAAAACATTTCCAAATCGGGACGGTAAAAGTTTATGTAATTTTGACAGTGTTTATTTAATGATATTTGAACACAATTAATGAAATACAAACAGGACGTCTTCATCCTGGATTTTTCACAAATAACGCGTGAATGATACCACTTGAACGTGAAAAGAACGACGTTTGAGAGATGACGTTCAGTTCATGACAACATGTCACTGATAATTTCTATTCTCTGTATTTTTTTTATCACGGAAGTGCCACACTCCCCGTTGCTATGTAAATATGATCAAATAATTGATGTTCTCCAGGTATATATAACCAAGGATTCATCTTTTTTTTACCGAGAAACGTAGTAAGCATCTGTATACATGTGGTCCCGAAAAAAAGTCAACAAATTATGACATTACACAACAAAACTGAAAGAAATGACCATTTAAACTTTGAATAATATTCGATACATTTCATCTACATGTATCTTCTTAATTTAGCATTATTTGTTTTATTATTTCACAGTGCTGTTCATATAAATAAGTTTACAGCCGTTGTGAAATGAGCTAGAGTATACATGTATATACAAAATAATACAACGGCCTAAACGGAAGACATGATTATATCGATGCTGGTTGGCACAGTTGGTAACGCAGCCGAACATCATTCAGAATGTTTTTCATGGTATATAACTATCGAAATAACATTTAAAAAAACTTCAAACTTTAAGATCATCTTTTTAGAAAACTTTGACATTATCGTCACAGCTATTTCGCCATCTCGTGGTAGAAATATGCCACTATAGTATTACACAAATCGGGTGCCTTCATGAATTCTTCCCTTTTTAAAGCTTAATTATTGTTCAACTTTTTTGGAAAATCATTTTAAGGTTAGATGAAAAATATTCCAAAACGTAATATACCTGATTTCCAATCAAGGCACGGAAATGTCCAGCTAATCTGAGATCAGTGGCCGGGAAATCGAAAAAATCGTAAGTCGTTACTTACGAATGCGTTTATGAGGATGCTACGTACGACACTATTTCACTAACTCTAAGGTTCCCGTTACGTCTTATGCTCTCGTAAATTATATAAAGTGTATCGTTGGTTTTCGCGAGTTAGCACTGAATTATATTCGTATAAATTGACTTTCTCCTGTATTTTTAGTTCACCCTGAGCACGTCTGTCAAATAGTTCGTCCCACTTCCGCGGCATCTCCTATTAACTAAATGATAAATATTATTCAACTTTACAGTGATGTTTTGGGTGGTTTTATTTAATATTTGCAATGAGAATGCATTCCATCATTGCAGTTATTTTGTTGTTGCGACAATAAAAGGAAAACATTATAATCATCTTGTCCGCAAGTCGAATACTTTGACAGTTTTTTTTAACTGCACAAACTTGATAGTATTTTACTTTGTAAATATTTGATGACAGATAAAAATGTTATGAACAGAGATAATCCCTGAAACTTCAAACAGTTCCTAAAATCCAGGATCATCCTACTTGCAGGTGACTTTAATGTTTTAATTCCTCAATTTTGAATTACATGTACAGTTACGACTCAAAATGTTACGAAATTTTGCTTGCTGAAACTGGTCAAAATAGCTCTCTTTTGTGGAAAGAATGAAAGTCGGACGTGGCTTTTATTTCAGCAAAATTAACTCCAATTTTATATAAGTTCTGGATTATAACATAACATAACATAACATAACATAACATAACATAACATAACATAACATAACATAACATAACATAACATAACATAACATAACATAACATAACATAACATAACATAACATAACATAACATAACATATCATAACATAACATAACATATATTTCATTCGGCATTAAATTGTAACATGATACATATTTATAGCAGCAGGATATAGTGTTTTAGTATACATGTACATGCATGGAAAAGTCGACTGTCTCAGTGGTTAAGTTTTTAATCAAGTAGATTGCCAAGCTGCTGTAATCTCCGAGACAATGTTTTAAGGCGAAGTGTTTGGATCCCAGGTAAGAACGTACACTATGAAAAAGTTGCCAAAGACGGTCATCTTAATGTGATGTAACTAAAGCAATATTCAAAGTTTATTACGTCCGATTTTGTATATCAAATGAGTGCGGAGAGGAAAACTGCAATACCCACTTAATCGTCATATGACTCATGTATCAAACCCGGATCTAATTATGCATGTTTGAGGTAAAGTATACAATACAGAATCCGGGACGGCTAACTTGTGTAGGTGTTTATATAATGATATATACAAAAGGATATGGATTTTATGGTAGTCTGTATGCAATCATCATTACAATTCTGATCTTCGTAAGTACACCATTGAACTACATTGTACAATAAAACTACACTTAGCATGGTTAAAATTCGTTTTGAATGCGTTTGAAAGAAAACAGGATACGTGTCACGTTTTATAAATTACTTGATAAATAACACACAAACGGAAAACAGTTTTAATTGCACGCCACTTTTTTAAAAGTTGAATGATTACATGTTATGAAAGTAATTTGACAGTACCTTGTAAAATTGAAGGCTAGGCAACGTACATTATAGTCTGTGATAATGCTATAGGTAATCGAACTTTTAAAATGTACATATGACTGTGATAATGCTATGTAAAACGTGAATAGTCTCCTATAACTCAATATTGAGTGGCAGCTTAACATTTGTTTTATGATTTATTCATGTTTATGTTTTGTTAATGTATTTGCTGATGAGACAGAAATAAACTATAATATATACTTACCAGGTTCACAGAGATAACTTATATGTTGTGCAAGTATCTATTTCGTTAAACATCTTGTCGGTGTATATTTGATGCTATGATAAGATATTCAATCATTGATTTTTTTTTCAACAGATTAAGGAATAAAACTGTTTTTTTTATGTTGACAAATGTGGAAACGGACACATGTCTTTGGTTTCAGTTGCATTCTATTAATTTTACTCTGTATCCAGTTCCGATAACTAACATGTTACTATCACTTTTAAATTATTGTTTTGTATTTGTAAATAAATGCTTTGTCATTGTTTCTATTTGTTGTGTCTAGAGCTTGCCCTACTTGGTAAAACATTACTGTTTCATGCTAGATGTAAAGCGTGCCGTGCATTATAAGTAGTCAGGGGGCTCATCCAGATCACAATGCACTCGGTGACCCCTCTATATATTCTATATAAATCCGCCATCTTGGATGGAGTAGAAAATGAGTCGCTTTTTGAGCCCGCTCGGGCGTAACGACAGGGCGCCGCCATATTGGTGGATTCTAACTAGTTAGAGTAGCAGACGCTTTTTCCGATATACCTTACAGTGAGCGGCCATATTGGTGGATCAAACTTAGCGTATTTGGCGCCGCCGTCTTGATGGCTCAGATAGCAGACGATTTTTTTCCACGGTTAATTCTGCAATATTAGCTTGCCATGCAGGGCGCTGACATATTGGTGGTTTTACCTTGACAACAGTCAAGCCATAACTCAATATTTCAACATATGCAGCAGTGCTTAGTAGCTCTGTTTTTGCACTTCTGTTTGTTTAGTGTTTGCTTCTATATTACATTGACAGAGTGAAATATACTTGTCAATACATGTACAACAGGAGCATTGGTTTACTATTTTTTATTTTGCTTATAACATATTCATGACATACAACATATACAATTTAGAGATTTATTTACAGACATATTTTCTCAAAACTAAAGTAAACATACTGTTACGATAAAACGTTGAAACATACAACATATTTGACAAATATAATTTGATATCAATAGAGCAGGGACAAGTCCAAATAGAAGCTTTTATATACATGCAAATGTTATAGATTCATGTTTATAGTAATGCGTTCAGAACCCGTATGGCTGTGTACAGTAAATGTCAGTAATCACACGTTTGTCAAACACAATTTTATACTCTTTTACTTCGCGTTTTGTTATCACATGTCCTGTGGATGGATTTCTTACAATTTTATTATCGTCCACTACATATTTATGGTCAATTCCGGTTTTACCAGTTACCATCTCCTTAACTGTCTCAAAATTGATTTCCAGTGAGTTTTTAAAATTGAGTGTGATACCTCGCACTTTACATATCGACGTGTGCCCGTTTTTATTGGGTTTCAATAAGGAGTAAGCGTAGTTTTTAGGGCCTCCTGTTACAAAAGCTGTGATGGTATTCCCTGGGACCTCGTCAGTGAGATCTCCTAGATAGTCGCCCAGTGGCGGTTCCCACTCACCCGGGATTGTGGTGAAGACAACAGAATCTGTGTCGCAATACAAAACCCGTTTTTCCAAAAGCTGTAAGTAACTGTAGAGTTTTAGACGTGCTTGGGCTGTTGTGTAGGCAGCTATTACGACATTGGTTCTACCCGAGGTATCAATGAAGTCGTCATTATACACCCAATCTAGCTTTACCGACTCGTTGTTTACAAACTGTACATTCTTTACTTTCTGTTGATCGCTTGTCATCATGTCGAAGAATTCTAGGGGATCAGATAGGTACGTTGTTTGGGTTAGATTCGTTCGTTGTCCAAATTTTCCCCAGAAAGAATTAAGCATCAACTTTGCTAATGACCGTAACCCTGGATTCTTCTCTATTTTACCGTAATCTAACACAATACCCTCCTTCTCGTAGTACTGTTGAATGTACTTTTGTTTTGTGTTTTCATTCACACACCAGTCTGGCCAACCGCTGGCTTCTTGCTTTACTTTCAAAAAATGTATTAACGTATTCTGTAAATATACCTCCTGTTTTCGTTTCAGGATCGTACTGAGAAATTTCATGGAAATGCCAGACTTCATATATTTGTAATAGTTTATAACCTTGGTGTAGCGCCATTTTCAGTTCATCGGTCACCCAAGTTCCAATTAATGCTCTCTCACTGTCGTTATGCTCACATGGTCTCTGTTGGAGGTTTTCACTGCACAAGCGACATAAACTGAACATGAGTTTCCCATTGCATCTCGTTGGTAGGACGGGTATGTGCAAACCTTTAGGAGGCAACACTTTACACTTAATGAGACCTTCATACTTGCTGATATCCAAGAAATTGTCTGTAATAATCTTTGGGTGCCCAACAGGTATTTTACCTGTCTTGTTAATATAAGGGTATAGCGATGTAACATCGTAGTACTTGATTTGTTTATCTACAGTCGCTTCTTCAAACAATTTAAAGCCTTCTGTTCGACCACCAAAGAAGGCATCTCGAGGTTCTAAAGGACTAACCAATTCAAGGTTCTGTATGTACTGATTCATGTCATCATCCTTCGCTATATCTTGATTGAAATCGCACTCCCAGATAGAGGTGTATGTGTATCCATTTTCTTCTATGAATTGTTGTTTTTCCATGGTTCTAGCATACAATTCACTCATACTCGTATCAGTCACAGGGTTTATTGTTGTCTTAGAAAAGCATTTAGGGCACCCATGCCAGAAACAACCATGGAACTCCAGGATCACTTTTTCCCCACTTCGTTCATAATATCCATCAACTCTGTACGGTCCTATTTGTTTTTCCCCCATATTACGACCGTGTTGGATGTTAATCTCTGTTTTATGAGCTAGGTAAGACAACCATTGGTAAGCCATAATGGACTGTTTTTCTTCTGGTCGGTACCCATGTGGTGGTATGATGGCTATAGTTTCATGAGACAGGAAATTTGTTCTGTATACCAGGTTACATGCCGAGGCAATTGTTATACAATTCTCGAAAGGGTCTATCCCTTTCTTGCCATGTTTACTAGTTAAGTCCATGAATAAAACTCGGAATTTCAGGCAGCACTTTCTCAGAATGTCCACATCGGATTGACAGTACCGGAGAATTTCTTTCTGAAAATCGAAAGGATTGTTCTTGTTTTCGTCATACCACTTTAAACAGTCTTTCCTAGCCTCTGGTTTCATGCTGTCTGGTGTGTAAAACTGTACATCAGGAAGATGTGGCAGTGTGAGTTCTTGGTTCTCTTTCCTGTTAAACAGGTGAGGAATATAACCCTTGGCTAATTCTTTTTCGCCAAAAGATTTCGGCATATCAGCCAGCGCCATAGGAATAAAGTTCAGTGAATCAATCATGCGAATTCTGCAGATAGGAACGTTGATGGACATGTATTTCGACCCAGTTGTAATAACTTCCGGAAGGACTGCATTCTCGTGAAGGTATTGCAGAATAGGGTAACTGTCGTATCCCTTGAAGTTGTGACAGATAACTGTAGTTCCAGCGTTTTCCTCTGAAAATAGCCATCTGCAAAAGGTGTCTGTTGTTTCCGCGCCTTTAAATACGCGTTCATTTCTGCCACAAAACTTACAAGTTGATTCTGACGTGATTGGTTCATGAAGGCACGATTCACAGACTTTCTGTGCTACACAAAGATTAGGCCTGTGCTGGAATGTACCACACCAAGATTTTCCGCAATTGTCACATTTGTCATCCTTTCCAGCAGCATATCCTTGTAAACATTGTAATTGTTCGTCCTGTGTACACTCAAAGTCAAAGAATATATATGTGTTACGGTCTGTCTTCTTTTTGTTATTTTGATTCGATTTCGTGTCATCGACCACTGGTTGCATGTAGCATAAATGATCCTCGTTGAAGAACTCCTTACACGTTTTGCAATATTGTTCATGACATACATGTGCTTTCTTGTGTCTATTCATGTTGATAGTTTGGTCACAATTTTCGCATTTGTAATATGTATTACATGTGCTTTTACCTGCATCACTAGTCTTCAAATGCATTTGAAAGCAAATGTCATTCTTGAAGTTTCTATTGCATTTGTTACAAAATCTCCAATTTTCCTCTTCATCTGAATGTAGCTGATGGCAATAGACACATGGGTTATTGCACACATGTTTTTCCTTGGTGTTGTAGCCTTTTTTGCAGATTTCGCAGAAATAGCTCCTGTTTAAAAAGCCGGTCATCTTAGTTATCACGTCAAAGTGCTCGTCGTGGTAATACAGGTAAATCGGTATACCGCCTTCCACGCCATCGTAAATAATACCATTAAAATGGTCCTTGGACAATACATGTATCTGGTAGTTGGGGAGAACAGCTTGAAATCGTTTAACTTCTTCAATGCCACACCTTTTCAACGGAACACCAGCTTTAACATGTAATTTTTCTGCCAATTGTCTTTGTATATAACGCCCTAGTCTTATACTGTTCCACTGAGGGTGTTTTTCTACTCGAGCTATCGCAGTAACAATCGCACGTGCACAGCAGAGTTCATCTTGGTTTTTTATCTGGATGATACTTCCTTTGTTTTGAAGCAGTTTGGATAAATCTACGAACGGCGTTTTGTCTATGTCCTTTTCCATGTGGATTTTGAACATGTACAATATCGATGCGGAAGGCTTCATCAATCACAAACTGCTGGTACGATTGGAGAACCCGCTCAATCTCTGAAAGTATTTTGTCCACGGTCAGTTCTCGGCGTGGCATGAATTCCAATGTTATAGGAAAATCCAATTCCGGATTATCGATCGATACACGTACCAAATCTGTATCAGGTATCATCTGTGTGATATCATGAAGAATAGACTGGAATATAGCTTTCAGCGTTTTGAGAATATTTTGGAGTCCCTGAATTTCTATGTCTCTGATATTCACCTTATAGTAGGTAGCTCTAAAGTAGCTCTAGTTCTAAATTTCTCAATTTTTCTTTCACCAATCTGTTCTATATCATAGAAACTTGATGGAGATTCGGACAATTTCTGTCGTTTCATCGCCCCACCTCCTTCCTGAATATCAGTCAGCCGTTTTGCACCCACTTCCCAACCATGTTCTTGACGCAAGTGTTCATTCAATGTCTCTTCTCTTGTAAATACTTTGAGACACTCTGGGCAATGTTGATTGTTCTCGTTGTTGTGCCTTTCCATATGTCTCACCAAATTCTGTTTTCTAGAAAACGATTTCTTGCACGATACACATTTGTGTTTCCAGTGATTCATTGTTCGCCGATGCTGTAATAGCTGACTCAGTTTAGGGAAACTAGCCTCGCACTGCTCGCACTGGTAAGCCATGGTGACTGTATGAATTCTGGAAGTAGAATGAAATAATATTAGTCTCGAGTTTATATAGTAATGACCAAATACAATATAAATGTTTTTGCCCTAGTTTTGACAAAAATGACTTCAAATGTTTCATAAAAAACTCTTTTCAGGAAAATGATCTGATTCTGGAAGTTTTGAGTAAGCCAAATAATACAAAATTTTATCTTTTTCGATCAGTAAATTTATTATTCAATCCAGCAAATTCAAAGTGATCACGGGGCTTTAATTTTATACATTTGAAAAACAGTACAACCTATAAGTTACCATTTTCGGACAAAATAAATCATGTAAAACACTACCAGTTTATGAGAATGTAACGAAAGCATTGCCAATCGTTATGTATTAGTTTTGAGGGAACTCTGGATTAAACGAATACCCGCAACTGTCTTTCTGTAAATGAGTTCCGATATAAAGCGTTTTATTAACGTACGGTACAGGTTCGAATTTGTTGCTTTGTCTTGTAATATATTTGGAATGATAAAGGATCAATTTGTAAGATCCTTGCATCTTTATATTCAATTCAGGAGAATTCCGCTTTTATCAATACATATTAATACATGTATATTCAAAAATGATATGCACATAACGAATATGAATATACGTCACTGCAAAATTGATGTCTTACCTCCTCCGCTTTTGAACAAATGTAGGGAAATCTCCAGATATTACTTAGTCCTACCGTATATCCGACAAGGGATAAGACAACCTCAAATTCTCCACCCCATGTTCTCTTCTAATTCAGTTTTAATTTTATCTGTTTCATCTGGATCAACTTCCGAACTATCACCCTTGCTATTTCAAACTTTGTGAATTCATCTGCATTCTTTCTCCATTTTCAAAGTATAGAAAACACAAGAACTACACAGTCACGCAGCGATGTCTGAGTGGTATATAGCATTTATAAAGGACGTCGAACGCGCTATTACTAACAGTTTACACCAAATCACAGGCGTAAATAATATTATTTTTTATATATTTTAGCTCATGTTTAGGGTCAACGGAATTTTCCACGTTTTAATGTTTTGGTACATCTGTCCTACATCACAGTAGTTTTTAATAATAACGAATACAGCACAGCATATTTTCCATAGACATGGCACTAATACTGATTTTTTTTCGTCCATACTTCGCATTAAATACCAGTTTAAGCCTAATTTACGTGTTGCTCAATCATTTACTGACAGATAATTTATGATTTAATTTCTTTGTCTTCTCTGAGTTTTGCATGTTTCCATACTTCCGCGTAGAATGTTGATGATTGGTGTCAAGTCCCCTGATGTCAAAACTTTTATAATTATCAGATCCTGAAAAAGGTTTTAGTGTTAAAGTCTAATTACATTTAAGATAAACCGTATACATGATTATAATAAAGTTGCGGATAGAATAATGATAGAATTAGGTTCTTTTTTGTTTGAAACAACGATGACGTAGACATTTTTTCATATTTTGTAACCCCTTCGAGGAAAAAACCATAGGCCGGTATTGTTTTTACCTTGACTTCCTTTACATGTTTATCTGCACCATTTACTTCTTTGTGTATCGCGTTTGGTACCAGAGGGGTGAAAGGGCATTTAGCAGCTGTTAGGAATTGTTCACTGTGATTCATGGGTTACAATCATGGCAAGCCAATTTACTATGTAAACTCGAGGCAACAAACCTGCCAGTCTGTTATACAGTGTGATTCTAAATGTAACGTGTAGTGAGTATTAAACATACACACTTAGCCGATCTGAGCAGCCGACACAAATAATACTAGTTCAGTCACATTGAGCTGTTCAAGCTAGGTATTCCAGACATTGTCTTACAAATTAACTGTTTATTTTCAGGTATTTTGTAGTGTCAAGTATTTTCTCTTTTTAAAAGAAATTGCCTTGTCTGAAGTATTTGGTTTGTTTACAAAATTGATTAGTTTTTTCTGTACTAAAAAATAAAGCCCCGTTTGTTATCACTTTTTAAGTTGCATGTACTAGTGAAAATAGCGACAATTAAGTCATCGGGAATATTACCCAATTTACAATAGATAGCGGACGATTACTACCTAAAATCAAAGGACTGAAAGTGCTGGAGGATCGATTGCCTCTGAACAACACACTCTGCACACATACATGTGTAAATATCAGGACAACATAGACTGTACACATACATGTGTGAATATCAGGACAACCTTATGCCGAGTAAAGTTTAAACTTGAGGACATAACTGTCCACAAATTTTGACCTTTCACCATTTGTGTAAACTTATTTTTGAGATAGGAACCCATGTGCTTCCATTATTTCATTCAGTGACTATGTTCAACTACTCTATGAAGTAATAAGCTCTGAATCGTAACTCAGAAATGGATTTTGACAAAACTGAACTGAAAATTTATGGTTTGAACAATTTTAAATGTCATTCGAAAGCTATGGGATATGCCCATAAGGTTGATTGTATTGTGCGAATTAATTCGGATTTTAACGTCGCACCCAACAGCTAAGGTCATGTTGCAACTTCCGGCTTTCATGGAGGAGGAAGACCCGTGCTATCCCTGTATCATAATTCTGAGGTCATTTAGAAACTCCGATGTTAACCTTTATTGTAAAAAAATAAAAGGCATGACTAGTGTTAAAGAAGTTTTATTCAGTTTACTTCTGTAAAACTGCATGTGAAACATCACAAATGGTGGGTAATCAGCGGATTGACAAGACA
>JAFMSR010001685.1:0-25427 GCA_022818135.1 Saxidomus purpurata
AATACAGTTCATATAATTTATAGACGAACTTAAAAAAAGAAAATTTCGTCAGGGGCTCAAACCGCGATAGATAAGAGTAAGAAGCAAGCACATGTACCACTGCATATCCGGAACGCACCCATTCTTTAATTTGGAGATATTTTATGTTGGGCTGAATGTGGCAAGTAAATTGACATTTCTTCTTCAGTTCTACGTCGAATGTTTCTCTGACTGTGTTTCTTAATGTAATATAATACCACAACAGGCCACCGTCGGTGTTACTAGTAAATAGAATGGTTTCTCGTGTTTCTTCCATTTAAAAAAAGTTTCAGTGGCACGAAAAGTAAGACGGTGACCTTCCTTTTTAATTGATAGAAATGCTTCGAATTGATTTTAGAATCCATAGCGCTTTTTTAATAACTCAGGCCGGTTTGTTTCACAATTGAAGCTAAATCCGTCAAATTTGCAGTTCTTTATGCTTTGAAAATTGTCGCCGTTCCGTACTTTATCATATTTTGGCGAAAGTATTATTTGATATTTCCATTGATTGATTCGACGTTGCATTTATGAAAAGCAGATCTAGATAGTTTCATTAGGTAGATCTATATCGAAAAAAAAAAACACGAAAATTGACGAACAATTCACCTTTTCGCTAGATAACGCTTTAACTCAATTACTTCACCGTATCATTTCTACAAAAGTCATGTCATGCAAAATTTCTTAAATCTGCGTCGACTTTTTAAAATGATGCACTTTCTAGGGGAACAAGCGATCTACCTAAAATCCTTACCAATGCATCTTGAACCTCATTGTTTCTTATTTCTCTTTTATGTTTCATCTAAAACCCGGACTAGGTACGGAGTTTATTGACAGCAAGTCTCCGAAAGTTGCGTCCCCTTAATATTTTAACGCCATTTGTACGAAGCGTATTTTTTAAAGAAATATCCACAGACACTTGGGTGCAGTAGAGCGATTCTGGCCCAATTGTTTCTATTTTGTTTTTTTTTTATATTCACATAACATGAAATTAGGCAATACCTATATCGGGCGAAAGCATAAGGTGTAAAACTCCTCACAACGGCTCTGTTCCAAAACTATGGAATAAGGCACTGCCTATAATGGGGATTTATCAACGGGTGTTAGTTTCGTCAGACAGCACTGTGACTGCAGTTTCGTCTCACTGAATGTTTGTTGCAAACTTGAAGTGTTTTCGTCTTAGCAAGAATAATGAAAGTTGAATGAAAATCGTGCTGTAGAGTGTCCAATATCAGGTCACTGTGACATTGACCTTTGACCCCAAAAGAATAGTGATCAACTTCATGTTGCAGGCAACCTTCTGGGCAAGTTGAATGAAAATATTGATCTGTAGAATGTTTTTGACCCACTGACTCCAATACAAAAGGGAGGGACTCATCTCAGGTTACAGTCGACCTTCTAAGCAAGTTTCATGAAATTCAAATGAAAATTGTGACCAATAGAGTGTTACCAAGGGAAATTTAACGGATAGATGGACATATTTGAACAAGAATCTCTCTACTGCATAGCCAGATATGTATCAAGCACAAAATTTATATGTACCTGGGTTGCTCTGATCAGCTGTGCTAGCTGACCTCTATCTCTGGCAGTAATTCAGTGTTTTCCTGTATACAGAATTATATTTATTATTCCATTACTATGACAACTGTCTGATAAAGCCATTGTCCTGTCAGACGCTTAGAACAGCAAACTTTTTCAGTCAGTGACATGAAAACACTTTTCCTTGTTTAAACCTATGATAAAGTGTGAGGACATCAAATTTTTCAGGTTCTCAAACTGTTTACCAGACTACTTTTACAATGTTTATTTTATTGGTCACAGCATTTAAAAAAAGAAGTTGTTTAAACAGCTACTTTTCCTCTATTTATTTCAAAATTTTCACATTTTCTGCAGATCGTTTATTAATCAATTTGTTTAAAAACTAAAACAAATATAAATTAAGCATGTACATTTCAGCAAAAGAAAACAACAAAAAATCTTACAAGTAAACAAAAAAATGCAGTTGATGAAATTGCAAGCTGGTCTTGGGTCACCACAGTCCAGTACCAACATGTGGCTTAACTTCACTATTTATTGCAGGATGAGATTCATGGAAAGGCGTTTGATTAAGATCAAAGCTTTATTGTCATATTTTACAGATTTAATTATTTTTTTTCAACTGATCAAGAGTTTATAAATACATGTTGTATACATGTACACTTTTTTAGAAATCTCTCAATTGTCATAACATGAAAAGTTGTTTAAAATCAATTTTATTTTAGTAGTATCTTTGAAAGGTTGTTCACTATCCATTCTATCAAAGTAAGATCCATAGCCTGGTTACACAACATGAAATTGAAAATACAAGTACAATTCATAACTTATATTAAGAGTTGCAAATGCAAAAAATCCACAAGCAGCTGTTTTTCGTATATAAACGTTTAGGGAAAATTCTGTACATGTTTGGTATAATCTATCTTATGATAAAATACACCTTTATTCCAAGGACGACGTGCTGTAAATGACGAAACCCATGTTAACAAGCGTGTCCAATCACATTTCGCATTTGAAAGTTATCATGATGACTGCTATGTGTTCAATAAAGTTCGGGATAGTTTCCAAAGAAAATGATGTATAAGAATCGAAGGATAAACTGTTCACTATATTTTACTGACTTTAATTTATTTACAACACAGCGGAACTCCTGACTATAATTCATTGAATGATGAAATACAGAGAGACAGTTATTATTTCTTAATTAAATAAGATTATCATGTACTGTTTGCACAATTGTATAAAATAGAAAATCTAGTTATTTCAGTTAAAGTGGAATTATGCACATTTTTTTCAAGTAAAAATCCAGCTGAAATAGGTGTGTGTAAAAAGAGTAGAGTAAATAATAGCTTTTAACCCAATACACCAAACTCTTCCTGCTACCAGTACGAAATAATAACTTTCCAAATATTACTTTTCCTATTTTGACTGGGAGAGTCAATTTAAAAAAAACAACAACTGCTTCCCTTCCACTGCCAAAATCTCTACCAACAACAAAACACAAGGGAGATCACTGTGAAGAAAAGAACTATTATTTTATTAGTCCAATTTTTATGCCCCCCACAAAGTGGGGTGCATATAGCGTTGCACTTGTCCGTCCGTCCGTCAGTCCGTCAGTCCGTCCGTCCGTCCGTCCGTACGTCCCGAAATCTTGTGAACGCAACTCCTCTTAAACCGGATGGCAGATTTTGCTTAAACTTCCAGGGATGAACAACCTTAATGTGTAGATGGTAGTAAAGGAAGGAATTTTCGCGGCGACCAAATTTAACAGAATTATGGCCCTTTGTTGATTTTTTCACTATATATCTTGTGAACGCAACTCCTCTTAAACCGGATGGCAGATTTTGCTTAAACTTCCAGGGATGAACAACCTTAATGTGTAGATGGTAGTAAAGAAAGGAATTTTTGCTGCGACCAAATTTAACAGAATTATGGCCCTTTGTTGATTTTTTCACTATATACTATGTAGAAATTTTGTGAACGCAACTCCTCTTAAACCGGATGGCAGATTTTGCTTAAACTTCCAGGGATGAACAACCTTAATGTGTAGATGGCAGTAAAGGAAGGAATTTTTGCTGCGGCCAAATTTAACAGAATTATGGCCCTTTGTTGATTTTTTCACTATATACCATATAGAAATTTTGTGAACGCAACTCCTCTTAAACTGGTTGGCAAATTTTGCTTAAACTTCCAGGGATGAACAACCTTAATGTGTAGATGGTAGTAAAGAAAGGAATTTTTGCTGCGACCAAATTTAACAGAATTATGGCCCTTTGTTGATTTTTTCACTATATACTATGTAGAAATTTTGTGAACGCAACTCCTCTTAAACCGGATGGCAGATTTTGCTTAAACTTCCAGGGATGAACAACCTTAATGTGTAGATGGCAGTAAAGGAAGGAATTTTTGCTGCGGCCAAATTTAACAGAATTATGGCCCTTTGTTGATTTTTTCACTATATACCATATAGAAATTTTGTGAACGCAACTCCTCTTAAACTGGTTGGCAAATTTTGCTTAAACTTCCAGGGATGAACAACCTTAATGTGTAGATGGTAGTAAAGGAAGGAATTTTTGTTGCGACCAAATTTAACAGAATTATGGCCCTTTGTTAAGTTTTTCACTATATACCATATAGAAATATTGTGAACGCAACTCCTCTTAAACCGGATGGCAGATTTTGCTTAAACTTCCAGGGATGAACAGCTTTAATGTGTAGATGGTAGTAAAGGAAGAAATTTTTGTTGCGACCAAATTTAACAGAATTATGGCCCTTTGTTGATTTTTTCACTATATACCATATAAATTTGTTGCAACCAAATTTAACAGAATTATGGCCCTTTGTTGATTTTTTCACTATATACCATATAAATAATTGAACATATAAATTTTACATTTGTAATTTAATTTAACATGTACATAAGGTTACCTGTAGATCATTTTAGGTATATGTACAGAAATGAAACAGTGGAATGAAAAAGTTCCACATAAAAATCTTACATACAGATATGCTTGCTCTTGTTTATGAGCACATCTGCACAGTGGGGGCATCCGTGTCCTTTGGACACAATTCTAGTTTTAATTCTAAAGCACCAACTTCAAATACTTATGCGACATTATCATTAGTTTAACACATTTAAATGCACAGCAACCGAAAATTGCTTTTATAAAACTGTCACCAAAAAACACTATGTGCAGTAAGATGCGCATAATGTCACTTTAAGCCAATTTAAAATTGAAAGTTGATACTAAGCGTCAAACAAAAACATGTACCGAAGACAGCTCTGGTGGTTCCCGTAAGGTAGTTCTTGCTTCCAAAACTCTAAATGCCGCTATTTTTATATTTTGTTTCTCGTCAGGCTGTCAAGCATAGAAACCGGGTACGCTGAAGTTGTTTTAGCTACCCGTTAGGTTGCCCTTCATGAACGTGGTCCAGTATACTGTAACATTACTGTATGCAGCTATATGTAAGTGTCCGCGCGGATTAAGTTGGGATTCAGATCTATTTTTCTTGGCATCTAGAACAACTCCATCTTGGGAATACAACCAGTGCCACTCAGCGGGTCCTGCAAAAATGAGTCCGAATCTAGAAAATTGGAATGCTAATAGAAACAGACTTGGAGTTAAGTGGGTGTTACATGCAAACTAACTTAAATTCATTCAGCCAGAAAATATACCATACAGAAGCTTGGGAATTCCGATCCTGCACAAACCAATGCAGATGTGTTCAAAGCATTAAATTTTAATTTTAATTTAAAAACTATAGGAAACATTTCACTACAAGGGGGAAAGAAACGGCTACTGATCAAACATTCGCCTACCATGTATCTCTCAATTCTTACACCAAGTGTATGTTACTATGTAGTTGTATAAGTAATGTTTTCTTTCCAATTTTATCAAATAAATAGCTACTGAAATAAACAGACAACAGGAAGTACGTCAGTGCACAAAACCCAGTTGGTTATCGATTTTCCGTAAATTTCGATAGAGATTAGTAGATTTCTGATATGTTACGTCATTTCAATTAATCGATACTTTTTCAGAAATTATTTTGATTACATGGGTTGCAAGATTGATTCATCGGAGAAATACGTTTTTTAAAAGTAATAACTGTAAAATGTTTTAGAATTTATAAACAAGAGGGCCATGATGGCCCTATATCGCTCACCTAACTACCATTGGCTATAATACAAGGGCTCATGATTCTAACATAAGTCGTAGTGGTCCACTACACAATGCTAAGTAACATTCCAAATATCTATTCTCTGCCTGTCGGCCTTCTTGTATTTGTAAGTTTTCCCTATATAAGCCTATGTGAAATCAAGTCACCTCTCTCTCTTCCCCCCCGCCACCCCCCCTCTCTCTCGGGAAGGGTCAATTTTGACCTGGGGATCATGATTTGAACAATCTTGGTAGAAGTCCAATAGGCATTTATACATGCCAAATATCTAATCTCTAGGCCTTGTGGCTTCAGAGAAGAAGATGTTTTTAAAAGTTTTTCCTATATAAGCCTATGTAAAACTAAGTGACCCCCGTGCAGGGTCAATTTTGACCCGGGGTCATAATTTGAACAGTCTTGCTAGAGACTATCTAAGCTCTAGGCCTTGTGGTTTCAGAGAAGAAGATTTTTAAAGTTTTTCCTATATAAGCCTATGTAAAACTTAGTGACTCCCCCTACAGGGTCAATTTTGACCCCGGGGTCATAATTTGAACAATCTTGGTAGAGGTCCACTAGATAATGCTACATACCAAATATCTAAGCTCTAGGCCTTGTGGTTTCAGAGAAGAAGATTATTAAAGTTTTTCCTATATAAAGCCTATGCAATACTAAGTGACCATCCGGGCGGGGTCAGTTTTGACCCGGGGTCATAATTTGAACAATCTTGGTAGAGGTTCACTAGACAATGCTATATGCCAAATACCTAAGCTCAAGGCCTTGTGGTTTCAGAGAAGAAGATTTTTTAAGTTTTTCCTATTTGTTGCCATAGCAACCAGAGTTCTGCATGGAATGGAATTCTTTGAACAACTTTGATAGAGCTTCATGCAAGGAACATCCCTGCAAAGTTTCATCAACATTGGCCCAGTGGTTTCAGAGGAGATGTCGTTTGAAGGAAATGGTGGACGGACGGACGGACGGACGGCGGACGGTATCGATCCTAATAGCTCACTCTGGCACTTTGTGCCAGATGAGCTAAAAACCAGTCAGTAAAATCCGTGGTAAACGTTTGGTAGACGGTGCAGCGTAACATTTATATAAACATGATGTCACGAAGTCGACACTTCTAAACTTTCCATTGGTAAACGTGAAATCATTAATTTTATTGCTTTCAGTATTCAATTAAATACTCGTACATACGTTTACCTATGGTCAGGCTTCGCCCGTAATAATATGAAAATAGGCAAAACCTATATCAGGCGAAAGCATAACAGGAATTTGTTTTAAAAATGGTACGAATTTTCAGGGCCCAGGGGTTGCAAAAACCTTTGAAGTTACGAAAATTATTGAATATCGAATATCCATTGAATCATGAATCAAGATGTTGACTGCTAAAAGAAATGTTACTTTTTATGGCGTAACAAGAAAGAGTATCAAACTTTAGGAATGTGTACAATACATAAATAGAAGCTCTTTACATTTCCAAAGTACAAACCTGCATTAAACGGAAATGTGTTGCATTTTTTCAAAACAGAAATGGCTGACATAAATGACGTCATTTGCAGCGGAAGTTAAAAAACGGTGCATCGTTATGTTTTCTCTATTTTGTGCTTAATTCTGAAGTGGACTCTATAATGGGGACCACTATGCCTAGGGGAGGGGAGTGTTGTAATTTTGACTCTCAGTAATGCTCAATTGTTCATACAGATGAATTTCATTGTCTTGGTTGGCTAGTGTCTGGACTATCTCAGAACTGGTATTTCAACAGTTAGCATTGCTGGAAGATACCAAATGCTACCTGATTTATTGGGCTAACATGCCTTATTTGGGGGCTAACATGGTAGCATTTGGTTAGCTGGGTTCCATGATTTGTTAGTTAGCATACTTCATATATTGATAAAAGACAATAAGACGAAGTTCAGTTTAAAAGGATCATAATTCTAACTTCATTTTTAAAAAATATGTATTAACTTTATTACCTGTTTAAAACAGTATAAAGATTTAACCATCCCCAGAATTTACTCATATCCTTTGGACACCGGCATATTTTTTTACACACTCGACAGACATGCATGCGTTTTTGTAAACACTGTACATCACGTTATGGCTACTTTCGGTTTACTGCGCGTGTTGTATACGTCAGCAAATAGATTGAGCTGTAACATGAAAGTAAAATTTCCATTGGCTCACCTACAGAGGTCAGGCGCAGGGGTCACCCTGTCTGCTAACCTGCGCATGGACTTTTTTTTTTTTTTTTTTTTTTGCTAACGAGAGGTCAATTTCAAGCGTTCTCATAAGATGTCAATATACCTAGGTTTGAGTACGACATGTCTGCTTTAAGTCTGTGAAAAAATATTTGCACGCACTCAAAACACTATCCCACACGGGGGCCTGTACGCGAACGTTGGTAAAATGAAAATTTTCAAAGCTGGTAAAATTGTGTCCAAGGTCATTTTCAAGGTCGTCTTAAAGTGTCAGCATTTGCCTCGGACGTCTGAGTTTTCAACATTCAGGAGCTGTCGGCATAGCCTTTAAATTCATAGAGACAAAACGTGTTCCATACGGTCACTGTCACTTCTATGGAAGGCCAAACCTGTCTTAACCCGCGTATACGTTTTATTACGTTACAGGTGTTCAAAGGATATAATAAAAGTTTTCAGACTTTGCTCAGTTAGTAATACGCAAATTAAAGAACAGAGCAGTAAGATGAAAACTTTTACGCAAACCACAGTTCACACCAAACCAGATTATTTGAAAATAATTTACCCTTACGTAGGATGATAACTAATGATGGATTACATGGTTGTTTAATTTATATAATAAACTTACCACCCTTACCCGTTCTAAAAGTCTCAGTCATAATTTATTCCGATAGAAGCGCAAGCGGTCAAACGTCTTTTTAAAGTCTATATATTATTACAATCGATTTGCAAAAACATTTCATGGTTAACATAACAATTATCCAAAAAGACAAGACCAGTTATACATTGTATCGTTTTGCTCTTTGCGCATCTCTATTAAAGAATTTTATTGACTCTGCTTTGAGCCACTGTTTATCTCTCTCAATACATGCCAATCTTGATGTTTTTGTCAGTATGACAATCCTTAACCGTATAGATGTGTGCTTGATAATTGACCAAGCCAGCTGTCTTAATTAGAACTGTGCCAGTAAGCAGTGTTTAGGGAGGGGGCTGCTAACACATACTACCTTAGACAAGTTGACAATAAGCACCATCAGGTTGTATACGAAGGTTTGTCTTTATGAATTTGGTCTACATTTAAGAAAAGAACAAAATTCAGAAATATCACATGTATCATCAGAAAACTGTATATTTGGTTTATTTGTATTGTTATTACCAAGAAACATCTTTATGCCTCGATAGCTGAATGGTTAGGGCGTTGACCTCAGGAACGGAAGGTCTAGGGCTCGAATCTCAGCCAGAGAACGTGCGTCCTTGGGCAAAAACACTTACGCCACACGTGCCTCATGAAAACATTTGGCATGAGTGTTCGAGAGGGATTCAATAAGATACGGAAGTTTTCTTCGTAGTCGGACTGAATTAAATTATTATAGAGTAAAGACACATTCAGACGCAGCAAATATGACAACTAACAAAGAACGATTTGATACACTAACAGTTGCAACGACACTTTTATTCTTGATAAAGTCAGTTCGAAGTGTATCAGAAAAAAAGGAAAAAAATAACACAAATTCTCATACACTGTCAACGTAAGAACATTTTATTGGCATAGAAGTAAAGTCAGTACACATATAGTGTTTCTACAACTCAAAATACATAATGCTTAAGAATACGAGGAAACACATATAATTAATCGTATACATTAAAAGTAAAATTTAAAACACCGGGTGCCCACACTTTAATAAAGATAAATATCTGTAAAAATGAATATACTATAGTTTATTAAAGTCTTCATTGCACACCAAGTACATTGCATAAATAAAATAACATAAAATACCATGCACAATGACATTCATATATGAATTATAAGAGACTGTTAAAATACAATTGTAGTCTCAATAAAAGTCAATTTGATTCGCTTACCCGTATCTGACTTATATTACAATCATTTGTATCACAGTAAAATTATCTTGTTTTCTATTGTTTACATATGTACACATAAAAGACACAATATCCCTGTTAATCATACAGGTTGTTATGTTTATCCCAGATATAACAGGTAAGTATGAGAAAAAGAAAGAAGATATGTGTGATCTCATGCTGACAAGTTCAGCCTCAACTGTGAACTACCATGAAACATCTTTGTTTTACCTTGTACTGAAATAACTAAGTAAAAAGCACAGTGTATAATCTGTATAAGCTGTCTCATGACAGCACGCTCGACTATTCGAAAGCTTGTCGGTAGAATGGTTTTTTTTCTATGTATTGTGTAATTGTCTATAAGAATTAAGGACAAAGATATGAAACTTGTTCAAAGACCTTTGTTAATGTACATTACATGTAAAGCCTTATTCTGGATTCTGTAAGCCAACTAGGGAGAGGGGGGGGGGGGTAATTTCAAAGAAATACATGACCTTGTATATTTGATCATGAATAACTTTGTAACGTTTCAAAATTGATTTCTATAAAATTAAAAAAGCATGACCGCTGCATGCTGCATAATTATTCTATGACATTTCAAAAGTAAGCCATTTCCATATAATAGTCTGGTAAAAATTGTGACAAAAAGTTAAAATGGGGCATAAATATCTCAATAATCAAAAACATTGGTGAAGATGTTGACAGTAAACACACATTTTAAGTTTCAAGTTTGATAGTATTCAAGATATTTGACTTCATAAAAATCTTTAACAAACAATTCTAAGTTAAAAAGGGGCATAAATCCAACAAAAATCAAACCAGAGTTATGGGGATTGTTTCCTCAGGTGAAGATGTTGATGGTGGACACATAATTTGAGTTTCAAGTGTCTGAATACCTTTGAAAGTATTCAAAATATTTGACTTTATAAAATCTTTTACCAAAAATTCTAAGGGACATACATCTGTCAAAAATCAAAACAGAGTTATGGGGATTGTTTCCTCTGGTGTAAATGTTGATGGTAAACATATATTTTGAGTTTCAAGTCAATACCTTTGATAGTATTCATCCTAAAAACCTAAGTTAAAAAGGGGCATAAATCTGTCAAAAATCAAAACAGAGTTATGGGGATTGTTTCCTTAGGTGTAGATGTTCATGATAAACATATAGTTTGAGTTTCAAGTCAATAACTTTGATAGTATTCAATATATTTGACTTTATAAAAAAACTTTAACCAACGCAGACGCCGACGCCGGGGCGAGTGCAATAGCCTCCTTATTCTTCGAATAGTCGAGCTAAAAACTATTAAAATCAAAGCGCTGTGAGCGCTGAAGGCCTGGGGGCTATAGGTTAACTCCCCGAAAAACAACTTTTCACCTACGTGTTCTGCGTTGAATCTTACCTAAAAACAAAAATAATATCAAAGCGCGGGTCGAAATGTGCAGAGGACGAAATTCAATATATGACACAGAATGAATGATTCACAAATATATGGGTGACAGGGAAGTTTGTTTTATTATGAAATGTACGTTAAATGAAAAATAATCACATAGTCAACATTATAAAATGTTTAAGCCAGTACAAATAATTCGATCTGCGCTTTGTACAACTTCAAGCGATATGATCTGATGATGTGGATCGAAAATTATTGTGTACCAATGACAAGACCTTGAAACAGAAATAAACAAAGCAATACCAGCAATGAAATATAAATACAGTACTGTACAATGTGTATAACAGAGAAAACCAAAAATGATTCTGGGTTACCTTGTAGTTGTAATCAGTGAAACCGTTCACTGGGCCTCGACATGCAGCGTCCTCGATAAATGGCGGGTGAATTTGATCACGTTAGTTCCTTCTCGGGAATGTACGTAAATTATATCTTTTTTTAGAGACATTTATTTTTAGGTAAATATATATGTTATCGTTCGTAAATAACAAAGTTGTCAATGAAATAACATCGGAAATTTGAAAATCAAACTACAAACTCTTATATCGAGCTTCGTACGTTTTCGTAAATTTCCGTAAATATCCGTACTTTTCCGTGATATGCATATGATTATCATCCGTAATCAGCTAACAGCGCATTAATTTCTAAAACAGGAAAAAATGTGTAATGCAGCCCGTAAGCTATATACCTTCATGCAGTCGTTTGAAGTTTGATGTACTATTTTTATTTGTAACATGTTCTTATCATATGCGGCATTCAAACAGAAGATTGATCTGGTCTGTCTTGCACTACTTTCGCATAGCGCATGTTTACAGTTGTTATTCGCACATAGCACGGCTAAAATTCTTGCAGGGTTTGAAATGTGGTATACTAACTTAGGCCTTTGGGACTTTCAGTCCCCAGGCCAAAAACTGATATCCATTGTTTATCACAATAATGTTTCAGGACAAGGAGATGCATTCCAGTCTGTTAAAATGTACTTTAAACCATTCACTATTTAAAATACTGAGTGTGAATATGTAGGCAAATGCTTTTTTTACTAAAACCTTATCAACACATATCAGATAAGAAATGACCTGAAATTATGTAGTATGCCAAAAGTACATACATGTATATACATTTAACATGTATATCTATAAAATTCCAACCATTGCATGCCTACATAACATATAGACATGCATTCACATACATGCTAAGACAAAATACCTAACCTACTGTTCCGCCGCGAATTGGTGGCCGGAACTTTATCGTTGAATGGGGAATTTATCTGTTAAGAAAACAAAAAGATCAGATCCTCTTTTCCAGCAATTTTAATAACTCAGGTTTTTACTACAAAGTTTAGCAGAATGATCATACATAATTATATACATACAATTATGTTAAAAGATAAACAAAGATCTATGATCAAATACAAACTTAGACAGAATATTCCTAAAATATAGGTATTGAAATGTTATTCAATTTCTACTATATAATATGACACTCCTGGCTGAAAACTAAAGTTTCATACTTTTATTTTATGCCAGACAGAGTGTATTAGAACATATTAATATTCTTATGTTGAGTAACATCATAAATGATATAAAAATATTCTAGCAACATGATCAACAGTTCAGTGCTAATAAAATTTCAACATTGTATTACAGAAATTTACCTACTAATTTATCAAAAGGATCTTTATTATGTATTTGACATATATTCAAATCTGGTTTCATATAATTAACTTTGCAATAATGAAAATACTTAAACTTTGTACAAATACATAAACTTCACTCACCTGTTAAGAAAACAAAAAGATCAGATCCTCTTTTCCAGCAATTTTAATAACTCAGGTTTTTACTACAAAGTTTAGCAGAATGATGTCTGCTTGCTGGAAAAGGGATCTTTTAAGGTTTCATCCCGCTGGTCATTGGTCACCGTATTTTGACCAATCCTAAAACAGAATCTTGGAATATTTCAAAAGAGGTGGAGTTGGCAAATCCTGCTTAAGGGGTTGAAAAAACTGTGAAAATCATTAAATTGTGGTACTAGAGAAGCCAGACAAACTATCACCCATGTTTGGAGAACAATACAGCTTAACATCAGTTAAAACAGCAAACATTTGGCTACCACCTTTGAAACATAGATAAGTGTTAATAGATATCCTACTTAGCTACATATGTCAGAATTTTGAGACTACTAAGTAAGATAAAAGTGTTTAACAAAGAAATGGCTTTTAAAAGATTATTTTCCCTAAACTGTGGGCATTTTAAAAGATACAGAAAATGTAAAATTATGCAGAATGAAATATAATTATTAATAATAAATGATTTATAAAATATAGGAAAATTCTACAATTTTCCCAGCATAACACCACTTATATACAAAGTCACTTCTTCTAAGAATAAGAAAGCAGGTTTTAGCTGTAAATCGAACAAGCCCTTTACTGGTAAAGATATGTATGAACTGTTCGGAACCAGAGTAATGATAAAAATCAGAGTTTAGATGTTTTGCTGTTTATAAAACAAAGGAATCAATTAACACCATCCAACAAATTGAATAAATAAATAAGATAACTAGATGGGTGTTCTGTAGAACAATTGTGTCACCCTCTTACGCTATGTCAAAATAACCAATAACTTTGTAACATAATCTAAGTACAAAAAGGGGCATAACTCAATACTCAATATCTATAACAAAATATGGCAGCATCGCGACCCTTTTGTCATAAGCAATACAACTGTAAAGTTTGATGGAGAAATCTTAAGAAATGACAAAGTTATAGTAAAAATCTAAGTACAAAAAGGGGCATAACTCTGTAAAATATGACATTGACCTACAAAATTTGGCAGCATCACGACCTTTTTGTCATAAGCAATATTATTGTAAAGTTTGATGGAGAAATCTTAAGAAATGGCACAGTTATAGCCAACGTTAAGTTTTCGTGACAAATCTAAGTACAAAAAGGGGCATAACTCTGTCAAATATGACATTGACATACAAAATTTGGCAGCATCACGACCCTTTTGTAATAAGCAATGCAATTTAAAAGTTTGATGGAGAAATCTTGAGAAATGGCACAGTTATAGCCAACGTTAAGTTTTCGTGACAAAATCTAAATACAAAAAGGGGCATAACTCTGTCAAGTATGAACTTGACCTCCAAAATTTGGCTGCATAACGACCCTTTTGTAATAAGCAATGCAATTTAAAAGTTTGATGAGAAATCTTAAGAAATGACACAGTTATAGCCAACGTTAAGTTTTCGTGACAAAATCTTAGTACAAAAAGGGACAGAACTCTATCAAATATGACCTTGACCTAATGAAATGGCACAGTTATAGCCAACGTTAAGCTTTCGTGACAAAATGTAAGTACAAAAAGGGGCATAACTCTATCAAATATGACATTGACCTACAAAATTTGGTAGCCTCACGACCTTTTAGTCATAAGCAATATTATTGTAAAGTTTGATGAAGAAATCTTAAGAAATGACATAGTTATAGACAACGTTAAGTTTTCGTGACAAATCTAAGTACAAAAAGGGGCATAACTCTGTCAAATATGACATTGACATACAAAATTTGGCAGCATCACGACCTTTTTGTAATAAGCAATGCAATTTAAAAGTTTGATGAAGAAATCTTAGGAAATGGCAAAGTTATAGTCAAAATCTAAGTACAAAAAGGGGCATAACTCTGTCAAATATGACACTGACCTACAAAATTTGGCGGCATCAGGACCCTTTTGTCATAAGCAATGCAATTTGAAAGTTTGATGAAAAATCTTAAGAAATTATATAGTTATAGACAACGTTAAGCTTTCGTGACAAAATCTAAGTACAAAAAGGGGCATAACTCTGTAAAATATGACATTGACCTACACAATTTGGTAGCATTACGACCTTTTTGTCATAAGCAATATTATTGTAAAGTTTGATGGAGAAATCTTAAGAAATGGCACAGTTATAGCCACCGTTAAGTTTTCGTGACAAATCTTAGTACAAAAAGGGGCATAACTCTGTCAAATATGACATTGACATACAAAATTTGGCAGCATCACGACCTTTTTGTAATAAGCAATGCAATTTAAAAGTTTGATGAAGAAGTCGTAGGAAATGGCAAAGTTATAGTCAAAATCTAAGTACAAAAAGGGGCATAACTCTGTCAAATATGACACTGACCTACAAAATTTGGCGGCATCAGGACCCTTTTGTCATGAGCAATGCAATTTGAAAGTTTGATGAAGAAATCTTAAGAAATGGCACAGTCATAGACAACGTTAAGCTTTCGTGACAAAATCTAAGTACAAAAAGGGGCATAACTCTGTCAAATATGACATTGGCCTACAAAATTTGGTAGCATCACGACCTTTTTGTCATAAGCAATATTATTGTAAAGTTTGATGGAGAAATAATCTTAAGATATGGCACAGTTATAGCCAACGTTAAGTTTTCGTAACAAATCTATGTACAAAAAGGGGCATAACTCTGTCAAATATGACATTGACATACAAAATTTGGCAGCATCACGACCTTTTTGTAATAAGCAATGCAATTTAAAAGTTTTGTGAAGAAATCTTAGGAAATGACACAGTTATAGCAAACGTTAAGTTTTCGTGACAAAATCTTAGTACAAAAAGGGACATAATTCTATCAAATATGACCTTGACCTACAAAGTTTGGCAGCAACACGACCCTTTTTATCATAAGCAATACGATTGTAAAGTTTGATGGAGAAATCTTAAGAAATGGCAAAATTATAGTCAAAATCTACCCGTATCTGTATATATATAGCCAAGTTATAGCCAACGTTAAGTTTATATGCCTGACGGACGGACGGACCGACTGACAAAGCGATCCCTTTGTATAGCGTTTTCTCCGAAAGGGCGACACAAAAACTTCTTGAGGTAGTAATGTATAAACACTGTTAACCTTCAAAGTTCAGCTGAAATCACTGAATAGTGCTGTTTGATGATATTATGTGTATTGGTTAGCACTTTTAGTTATTAGTGGTAAATGTTACATGTTGGTTACTTCAGGTATGTACATTATAAAGCATTTACGTCTTTGCAATACAAAAAAAATATAGAAAAACCCAACAACTTACTCAAAATATTTTCATGACATCTAGATTTCACTGTTGTAACACTGTTGACATGTAACCTTTCTTTTATTTTCTACGTGTCAACCGTATTGTAGTTATTTTTACAGGCGGGCAGTTTATCTAACCGAACAGGTACCAGAGCCTGGTTCTCAGTAAGAAACTGCCAAAGTCATAAATCTTTCCAAAATGGTAATATTACGTTATGGTCAAGTACAATACAGTGCACTCTATAAAACGAACCCATATGAACCTTTTAAATTTGTTCTTTATAGCCATAAAGCATTTTCATTTTAAATGAAGAAGGAAAAACACAAATCAGACCAGAGTGTTTGTTCGTTATATCAGTAATTTCGCTATATTCAGATTCGTGGTATACGGTGTTTATCGCATAGGTAGGTAAGAATTAACTTAATGCCGACTTATTTCTATCCTCGTCCTGACAAAATTGAAATAAACCTAACATAATTGGTGGATATCAATGTTGGCTAGGACATTGAACATAACTTGATAATTCATTTTGATTGTTCTAAGAGTCTAAATAATTGCACAATGTCTCTTCTGAAAATTCTTATGATCATTTTGAAGATTAGTATCATTTAAAAGTTTATATTTTATCAAATGGTAAAATTTCAAATGTTATTTGGTTCCCGGCTAATATGGCTACAAAGCCATGAATGGTCAACTCTTAAAAAATTGATTAGAAGAATAAATTCAACTTTTATTATTTTTCTATCTATGAGTAATTTGTATTTCAGTATTTAGTATTGTTTTTTATAAAATGAAAGTCAATTGTCCTAAACATATATTAAACGGATTCACATTGCAAAAACTTTTGTAAAAATAAATCAAGAAATTGCATTTCAAAACAACAAAATGTAAAGTAAAGTAAAAATGCGGAGAAACGTTCAAAACAATTATTGCACAAGAAACTGTTTAACACGATTTTCTGTTTCTATTGAAAACGAATTGCTGATCTTGTCCTCGAAATATATAATCTTCGAACACACAAAATTAATATTAATGAAGTTTTGATATTATTTGAAATTGAAACACTTTGCATTGTGATAATTTAAAACTGTCTAAACTGTCCAAGAAATATGACACCATGTCACTGTGTCTTCTATAAAGTTTATCATTTTCAAATATACTGTTTTCAGAAACGTCACCAAACGTAGACTGAATTACGCAACAATGTGGAAAAACAAAATCCCTAAGTAAAACAAATTATTTTTTGTCATTATCTGGTTTGTGGTCGTCATTGCTAAATGCCAGCTTATTATGACGTCATTACGCCACTGCACCAGGCCTTGAATCTTTTATTTCCCGATATATTGTATTCAGAAATGTCATCAATCGTAGACCGTCTTGTGCCACAATATAAGCTCTGTTAACTGCATTTGCTAATGGTGAACCGAAAGCTAAAAACCTTGAATTGTGTATGTCGTTTGTCACGTATCTGTTGACGTCACTTCCTGATGACCGAAGAGCAATGTGTACGCTACATATGCAACCGTTAACCTTGGTTTCGAAAGTTTGTAGAATATCCCTAGTTTCTTCTTCACCTTCCTTCGTACCAATTGTTCCATTTGTTCTTGTCTGGTTTACGTACAGTACATACTCAGTCAGCAAAAGCAAATGCTTCTGTAGAGCTTGAACGGGCTAAAGCAATGTATAGAAATTTATTTAATGTTTTCGAGTGAATTATAGAGTTTTCTCAGTGAAATAAAAGTGATAATCCACAGTTTTGAAACAGTGGATTACCATTTTTATTTTTCACTGTTTTTACAATCTTCTACCCGGATTTACGTCAAAAAGTATACCGAGCGTAATTAATGCTGGAAACCATGCGACGATGACGTCGTTAAAATGACGTCATTTGCGCTATGTTTTTTGATGACGTTTCCCGCGATTTTCGTTATTTTATGGAAACAAACTCAATAAAAGTAGAGTTTTAACCATAAAATAAACAGAAAAATTGTTGGTATCGGTGTAATATCACGTTAATTTCACTCGTGAACACCAAAAGTTGTCATTTTCACTCGTGGCTGCGCCACTCGTGAAAATATCACTTTTGGTGCCCACTCGGTGAAATTATAACGTGATCTTACACCGAAACCAACAATTATCCTCTATATAATTGTTATCTTTTGTGTGAAAAATTGCAGATCGAGATGTTTTATATAAAAGACACATGGTTTTTCTAGACTGCACATACGTTAAGCCTGAGTAACTTGTTTTTATATCAAAGTCTCTTTACGCCTTTAACTGCTCATATAATATATAGATAATACCCTTAAACAATGTTTACAAAAACATTTATTTACTATTATTGTCGCATCTGCTTAAAAAAGCATCCAATGTGTTATGCCGCATGGGTAGCAGGCATGAACAGAACAATAGAACCATGATAGCCTATTTAAAATTTATGTCCGTTTTTCGTCAAAAACATTTACATTTATATATATAAATAATGAGACGTCACATTGTTTACCTTTTCTTTCGCGGATGTCAAGAGCTCTTCAGTTGCATTCATTTCTTCTGTATTCATCCAATTAAACAAATTTAAGAGATGTACATCGGCATTATTAATTTGATAATTCGTCTTAAGCTGTAAAGAAGGTGCAATTTACATAGAATGTTTATACATATGAGAGTTGCATATGTATATATACCATAATGTTTAAATATGATGTAAGCTCAGCTCTGTTAAATTTGATTGATTCACTTGTTTTATTCTATTTTGAAACCTTTGTTAATCAAATTAATGATAAAATTTCCACAATATTCACACTTTGATTAAATCCATTCACCGTTGGCGACATGAAAAAAAAAAAAAAGCATTTTTTTTCTCAGATATACTAAAGAAAGTAGTTATATTGTTAACCATTTAAATGACCGTAAGCTAGAGTGATGTGTTACAAGTAAAGAAAAACATTTGGTTGTTAATTAAGCATATACGTCAACCCCACAAATGCACCTAAGGCTGTTAAAAGGATACTTACGAAGTTCTTTAATATTTGCGCTTCCACTTTAAGACCAGCTGTTCTGCTCTCTAAAACCTCAATGCTTTCATTCAACGGTCTTGAAACTACTTGTCCGGCTTGTCCAGGTATGTTACAGGGGTCATCAGATGCTGACCGTTTAGCTAATTTCGAAGGAAGAGGGCAAACGACGTGCATAAAAACCAAGGATATTGTTGCAACTTGTAGTAAGTTTCCTGTAATTGAAAAACAATTAATCGTTTTCCTGTCACTAATTTCTTTTCCTGAATGAATGATACTGTCAAGGTACAGTAAAATTATTCCTTATTGAGTCATACTACGTACTTATGTAATACTGTAGATAAGGTAACTTCGCGATTATTTACTTTTTGCGAATTTCCTAAATTGCTTATTTAAAAATCTCGCAAAAGATTCATTTCACATATTATATTCACTATTACATGTAGATAATTACGTTCACGAATATTAATAAAATTCGCGAATAAGTCTGTCTAAAAAAAAAATCGCGTCATTTTGGTAACGCAAAAATTATCTTATTTACAATAGAAGTTTTGAGTTGATGCTTCTGAACTTATTTATAACTTGAAACTTGAAACTTATAACATACATACGGAATAGATGAAGGACCGCTTACATGTAAATAGCGGCCTTTTTTCACTTTTCGTGCCCCAGTCAGATGACATGGGTAACACCATTTATTTCCTCGTAACATGACAAATAAAGGGTCGAGGCCATCCCTCTATTCATCTTACAAATATAATATAAGAAAAAATAATAATATGCATTATTTAGCAACCATGATAGAGTGCACATTCAAATTTGAGCTCCATTGCCTTTTCTAAAAATAAAAGAGAAGCAAATTACTTTCAAAAAGCATAAATCAATAATGTTGTTTTGCTAGAATAATAAAAACATTCACCGAAACGAAACGTGAATATGATAATTTATCTGTAGTATAGCCAAACATTTTGAGTATTATTAAAATAATTTTTCGAACTTTTCGCAGTTTCTATATCTATTGTTGCAATTTTTTAATATCTACAAGTTTCTTTCATGCTAAACATAAATAGCTTGTAACAAGATTCTGGAAACATGAGTTGGTTTCCAAATTTGTAATCATTTCTTAGTTTCCATATTTGCAGTTTGAATTAAAAAATCATTGTGTTTATAAAGCTCGCTTCTTGTTGTTTCTCAACTCCAAAAACAATATCAGTACAATATAATGTTCTTTTGAATTCGATGTTGTGCTTTTCCCTGTTCGAGGGTTTTGTAATAGTGTGATTTACATTTTCCAAGATTTTTTTCACATGTTCGCATTCCCAAAATAAATGCAATAAAGTTTCTCTTTTTGTTTTACATATGTTACATAGGCCGTTCGAAACTTTCATCAAATTCAATTTGTGTTCAGTGAAAATTATGTTGTGCAGGAAATTCCATTGGAACTGTTTTGCACGGACAGAAGCATATGATTTATAAATATTTGACCATATTACATTCCACTGTTTTATTTCCTTGTTAACGGACAGCTTCTTTTCCCATTTAATCGCGGTCTGTTACTTAATATCTGATTCTTTGTTGTACACTTTTTCTAAGATAAGTTTAGTTTTTAAATCTTTCGGTTTGATAAATTTATTTTGATACGTTTTAAAAAGCAGATTTGACCACTTTAGACTCGATCTTTTAGGTTCGTTTATAGAACTGAATTTTAATGTATCGATGAACTGTTGGATACAATTTTTTATCTTTGACCATTCGGCTTTCCAATTTCGTTTGTTCTCAAGCCTTTCCAAGATTTCTGTTTCTAAACAAAACTCTCCGGTGTTTATATTCCAAATGTTTTTGATAGCCGACACCTTGCTTTTTGCGAAAGACTGAATAAATTGGGGTTTGTTTTGTACGTTATTTTGTAATTTCCAATGAGCCGCTGTTCCAAAATTTCATCAATTGAACAGGGGCTAAATGTTTTTAAGAAAGTTCTCCAGTCTTTTAGAGCTTTGACATAGAACTGAGACATGTTTGTGACGTTTGGGAGATTATCTATACAGTTACAACTGCATAAGAAAAAACTTTCATTGAAAACTTTGTCAAGTGATCTAAGATAGGATTTCCCTATTGCATTCCAGTTTTGAGTTTCCGCATGTACGATTTTATAGATCATCTTTACATGAAGCGCTAATTTTAAATCGCTCACGTTATAAAGACTAAATCCCCCGCACGTTTTACTTTGCCTCAGCGCTTTTCTTGCTACTAGAGCTTTTTTCCCATTTCCAAATAAAATTATCTATTACATTTTCTAATTCATTGCAGTATTTCTCGGGTATACCTCTAGTCTCAATTTCATAAATTATCGACGAAAAAACGTACGTTTTAACAATGAAAATTTTCCCTTATACTGTCATGTTTCTCGATTTCCAGGCAAGATTTTATCTTGTTGATTTTATTTCTCCATATATCATCATTATTTATACTATAACCATGACAGACACCAAGTGTTTTGACGTATGTATTTGTCCACCTGATTTGACTGAAATTTGGATTGTTGTTCTTAAGTTTTCCTATCATTAATCCTGTGGTTTTTTCCTTATTCATCTTTGTGCCAGACGCTTTTTCATAGCTACTGAGGGTTTTAAATATGTATGGTAGAGAAATTTTATTTCTTGCGAACAATTGTGTGTCATCTACATATTGATTAATCAGTTTTGCTTCAGAGGCCCTTTTTAATCTAGTCAGATTGAAAGCTATACAAGTAGTATTCTACGAAGCACCAGCTGAAAAATACTTTTCTAAATTAGATAATTTATGCTAATTTAGCGATTTTTTTCAGACAGACTAATTCGCGAACATATAATATTCGAGAAAGTATAATTATCTAATATACTCACCGGTCAAAGAAACGCAATTTTACTTTGCACTTAAGTCAATACTGAGAGATAACCATATAGTAAACAATTATTTAATAAATTAGCTGTTATGATAGGGAACTTTTCAGCAAGCATCATTTCATTAAAAACTGTGTGCTGATATTTCCTATAGATACTTTTTTTTGAAAAAGTTGCATTTCTTTAACCTTTGAGTAATATTTTAATACAAATACTAGTAAGTCTGTAAATGTTATAAAATATGTAAAATGACATATACTGACCTACTAGTATTTCTTTTATTCAAAGATATTCATGAAAATATACTTTAACAGAAACTGCAGACTAGGATAGTTGAGAAATATTTTGAATTTACTGATTTTCTCTATATTCAATAGGATTTAAACTGCTATTTGTTATAAGTATGGAAATTTTCATTAATCAGTGATTAAATGAACAGTAATATCACTTTAAATGATTTTGTCTGTATGCTACAGTAAAGAATGATTTGATCCAATACTTACGAAGAAAAGTTGTGAACATTGTTGACTTTAAACCGTAGTATGACAAGCTCAAGAAATATTTTGATATATGTAACAAATATATTTAACTGTTGGTTTGGCAATGAAATTAATTATTAAAAGTTTGAATTTATATCAGTTTTTGTCTATGGGATTTCATAGCGATTTTTGCAAGGATGTAAAAAAACACAATATCAACTTCCGCTTAAGGTTATTGCTTTTGTGCTACCCAGTACGCTTAAAACTTATTTTCAAGTAGATCCGTTTCCGATTACTTCAGTTCATATTGAGAATTACCTACTAAACGTTTCCGTTTCATATTTTTGCATTTTTTTATTATATAAGTATAGAAAGTACTTTATTCTTTCTCTTTTGAAAAAGTGTGACTGGTAACGTTCATTACAAGTCAAATTTAATCTCTTTGAAAATTCTTAAACCTCGAACTAAAATGTGCATGGTTAACATCAGAAAACTCTTTTTTGAAACCCCGAAAGGACTACAGAATTAAAATTGATCAAAATATGCACAGTTGTATTTTGTCATATTCTTTTTTATTGGTGCCTTTATTATATTTCAGTAAATGTCAGAGAAGTATACTTACATTTTTGTTTTAAAATTTGAATTTCCCAGGAGCAGCTTAGAGGTCATAACCTCAGATAGAGGAATGCACACGGTTTGGTTAATTATCAACAGCCGAGAATTCACTGTGTAGTTTGTATTTAGCTGTTTCACATTTGATTTATAAAAATAAACTTTTTATTAGTTACTAGTGTACAAATGTATTACCTATTCGGTGCGAAACTTCCATATTGTTTTCCTATTGTGATAATTAAATACATTTTTCTTTTTCTCACAACATGCTAACTTTTCAAATACCTTGTAACAAATGCAAGTTAAATTCTTAATTAATTCTAGACAAATTTTATTTCTGCCGACTGGCATCTGGTAAAAATCAGACTTCCGTTAAATTTTTATCCGCATAACATATCTCGAACAGTGGAACGGCGATTTCGGTCATTTCGCTCCAAATCGTCCGGGTTGCTTTACGATACATGTGCAGTCTTAGTGCTGACTGTGAGCGGAAATCATAACAATATAGTGATTTCTTTTTCTAATACAGTTGACTTACGGAAAATATGAAAATGACACTTACGAAGTCCTTTAATACTTCCGCTTCATCTTTATCTGCGCGCTCAACTCACACTGCTTTCCATCTTGACGGTCTTCAAACTGCTTGTCCTTCTTGGTCAGGCATGGAACAGCGATATCCATTTACTAACCATTTAACTAGTTCCGAAGGAAGATAGAGAACAACGTTCAGAACAACAAAGTATAATGTTGTTTATTGTAGCGGTTTTTTCCTTATTTCAAAAACGATAAAACGTTTTCCCGTCCTTTCACTTCTTGTTCGTCAAGAAGTGAAAGACGTGAATGACATTAAAAAACGATAAAACGTTTTCCCGTCCTTTCACTTCTTGTTCGTCAAGAAGTGAAAAATGTGAATGACATTAATCGGATAAAGTAAAACATCCGCTATGTCTGGAAAAACATTACGATCATGCACTTTTCAATGGTTAAAATGTGTGCGCTTGATTTAGCTCTTCTCTTACCAGGAAACAGTCTAATTTTATAGTAATAGCAGCTTTTAAATACGGGTTAGACTGGCATTTAGTCATTACATTTACCTCCATTTTGTAATTATCAGCCCGCTTAATTCTTACAAATTCCCTCCCTTTACCGCCAAAAATCGCCACGTTTCGGGATGAATGTCACTAATAACACATACATGAAAGTAAACAGGCATTTGTAGATGAATACAGTCCTTGCATTTACTTCTATTTTGTAATTATCAAACCACTTAATTCTTACAAATTATCACCCTTATTCGCCAAAAATGTAAGGAATGAATGGTTAACGATTTGATTTTTCCTAAATTCTGGGAATCGATCTTTTGCTGAGGTCAAGCAATTATCACTAGTGCTAATGTTCCGTATCTCATTTCATTATCTATGATCAAATGGTACTGAGAAATGAACTCTCGGCCTATTTTTCTTGAAATATATAGGTTTGTAGGTAGACTGGCATTTAGTCCTTACATTTACTATTTCTTACTCAATTAACTCCCTTTGCTGCCAAAAATGTAAGATGATCAAGCCCCGTCAGTAGATGGTGTCACACCGGTATTGTTTTGCTTCCGGGTCGTAGGGTGCTAAATTAGTCCCAAGTGAAAATTTCATTTTTGAGATTTCATGTGCATTTGTGATGAGAAAACATTAGCTGCAGTCCAGATTTTGCATGATGATTTTAATTCAGACTGTCTATTAAGAACTTACAGTGTTTAAATTGTTTTTTATAGGATTACTTCTTCAGAGTGGATGAACACAGAAGTAGAGGTCATCCGAGTCATTCGGCTGGAGTGTACTGGAAAACTACACAGTGACTGGTTGTGTATTGAAATAGCGAGAAACTTGTGCGTTATAATTAGTGTTTTTTGTGAGTGTTTGGGAAGGAAAGTAGGTGTATTTTATAGAAGGACAATCAGAAAATCTTTAGAAGTGCCAGTATGACCAAGGGAGACAATGGAATATAGACATTTTCACTCTATTTTTAATGTAGCAAAATGACTGTGGTGTGACACCTAGATGTGTGAAAGTGAAAGTAGAAAATCAGGACCTGTGATATCATTATTGCTTCAATTGAGCTGAAATTTGAAACACAGATTGCTAATGGAGACAGAAATATGATGAAGTC
>JAFMSR010001686.1:0-25426 GCA_022818135.1 Saxidomus purpurata
CTTAACCTCTACATCACCACCCTCTCATATTCATAATACAGGATAACTAGATATAATTTTTATTTTTTTATGACAAATTGAATTATATTTAAACCTCCGTGCTATAAACGTTATATTAGGACCCCGCTTAAACTAAAATTGGGTTAAAGTGGATCAGGTTTATGACCCTTCATTGTTTTATTACCGGTCTCTTATCGGGATATTGCAGAAGTTTCTAACATGTGTCAGAAAATGTCAAAGTCAAGGCTAATACACGCCACTGACGTAATCAACTCCCGATAAAATTTAAGTTATTTTATAATCATAAACGGCATGATAAATGTAACATTTCCTATTTTTAATGGTATTTTTTTTCTGAGACTTGATTAATTTGAACTGTTTTAAGTTTAAATTCGTAATTGTCATATTGCTATACTTTGTATGATCAGTTAAATAAAAACGCGCAAAATGTGATCATGTTTACTAAAAAAACAGTTATTAATAATCTTTTAACTTGCGCAGGGATCGTATACACAGGGCCGTTAATATGATAAATCCTGGCATAAGCTGTAACAACTATGAAATTATTTAAGAATCACAAACGGGTTAGAATAAAACAATCATTCTAGATTATGGTGATGTAAAATATATATAAAGAAAGGAAAAGGGACTGTTTTGAAGTTTTATTTAAAAGGGTATTGTCGCACGGATGTCCCATAATGCTGCTCTTACACTTCCGAATGATCAGTTCGTCTGCTCGCTTATTGATACTTTATGGCCGGACATTACGTAACATTTATAATGACCTGTAATAAAATACTTAAGCTGTATACTAGGTTTTGATTTGTGCATTCTATTAATAAAAAAACCCTAAAATCTGTCAATGAAACGGATATATGTTTATGCCCTAAATGAATGTTTTAGCTAAAACTATACGCATAGGTATTTTTCATTATACATGTATGTAATATCACGGACCTATGTGTATATCGGTCCGTGGTAATACAAGTCGGATCTAGACTGTCAAATTTTACCGACCCCAGCAGTTCTCGCATTAATGCTGTAAAAGGTGTATTTTTCATTCTGTCAAAGTTATATGAATTACACAAGCAATTCCAAATCTTTGTCACTGTCGATTTTTAACGCGGATGTTAGATCAGTGTTTCTTTGATATAGTGGTTTAAAGCGCAAATATAAAAATATGATAATGTAATAACTAAATAAACAAATAAATGAATAAAATTACATGTTTACGCCATGCGCTAAAATGTTTTATGAACAGTTACTTGTTATGTTACAAAAATCCCCTAAATTACATCCGAAGATAACATATAGATAATGACCAAAGAGTGTTTTTTACAGCCTATGTCATATTGTGAATGTTACACACAAATTCCACGCGTCACAGTGAAAGGTCACGTGATACTTTAAACTGTGGTTTCAGCTAATTTGGTTGGTTGTCTCTTAAACTAGGGGTTTAACAGGACACGTGACACTTTAAACCGTGGTTTCAGCTCATTAGATTAGTTGTCTCTTAAACTATGGGTTTAACAGACTTTAAACTACGGTTTAAGACTTTAAACCACGGTTTAAGAAATTAATGTGCAAACGGCACCTGAAACTATGGGTTTAAGAGTTAAACCTAGGGTTTAACAGATTAAATGTGCATTCGGCGCGTAAAACCCTAGATTAAAGTCTTAAACCACAGTTTAAAGTAAATATGTATGTAATTGTCGTTTTAACGAGTCACGTGACACTTTAAACCGTGGTTTCAGCTCATTTAATTGGTCGTCTCTTAAACTATGGGTTTAACAGACTTTAAACTACGGTTTAAGACTTTAAACCACGGTTTAAGAAATTAATGTGCAAACGGCACCTGAAACTAGGGGTTTAAGAGTTGTTAAACCCTGGGTTTAACAGTTAAACCTAGGGTTTAAGGGATTAATGTGCATTTCGCTTGCCATAGTTATTCATTAAAATAAATTTAAGAAAATTGTTCCTGAAAAAGAGCCCAATGAATGATAAACGAAAATCGGGCACGCAGAGCGCGACGATTTTGTAACAAACAACAAGTTGCTCCGGTAGTTTTGTTTTGAATAAACAACATTCGGAACTTTTTAATTGTTAGAGAAATATTTTTTCACGTTTTCACATAGCTTGGACTTGCACCTGCGAGTGACATATGCGAAGTGGAAAATAAACATTGACCAATTACGGCGGATATTTCATCCTACTAAAACAAAATGTATGATCTTAACTTCTAGCAATAAGCATAGGACACAAAAAAACTTAAATTTAAATTTGACCGTAAGTAATACACAAATACAAAACGTAACTGTGCATAAAATTCTGGGTGTTTATTTGCAAAATACTTTGTCTTGGAATGTACACCTTTCAAAAATCTGCTCCAAAATTAATTCCAAAATTGCCCTTCTTAAATGAATTTCTAATTATTTAACTGATGATATGAAAATCATGTTTTACAACACATACATTTTATCAACAATGGACTATTGTTGTACAATATGGGGGACAGGAAAAAAATGTATAAATACTGTTTCCAAGCTACAAGCAAGAGTAGCAAGACTGGTAAAAGGCTAATCTTCTCGTACGTGCAGCACACAGTTACTGAACAAATTACATTGGCTTTCTTTCGAAGACAGATGTTTCTATCATACAGCTGTACTATATAGCTGTATATAAAGCTCAGCATAACCTTGCCCCAGATTATAACCTTGACTTGTTTCCAGCAATAATATGTATAGCCTTCGGTCTGCCACCAACAACAATATCGAAATACCTAAACAACGCACTATTTACATGCAAAATTCTTTTACAAAATTTAATATATGTGCACATAGTTGGAACAATATACCTGTTAATATTCGTTTTTGTCAATCTGTGAATTCATTTAAAAAATCTTTGAAAAAGCATTTACTGATGAAATGAAAAAACAAAAAATTATAGAACCGTTTGCTAGTATACAATGTGTTTATTGTATAGCGTAAGGTGTAGTAATTTAAACATGTACAGTCAAACCTTTAGACGAATGTCACTGGCTGGAGGACATGACATGTTTTCGTTTTTGTTTTTTGTTTTTTATAGTAATAGCACATTATTTTTCTATTTTCCTTATTAAGTGTTCTTTGTTCAGTGAATGATTGTCTAAAAGTGATACAACAGTTTTTGTTCATGGATGAATGTTTAAATATGTATGTCATACGTTAATTTATAATTTAGGAATTTTTTAGAGAAGGCCATGTTTTAACTAAGGTATGTTAATGTTCCTTTGATATATCTTTACATGTTACCTTCGATAAATAAAGTATTTATTATTATTATAGATAAAAAAATCACTTTTGAAACGATGATATCAAAAACGTAATAGTATAGCGGGTTAAAAAAAGGTCACTCAGAAATACGTAGCGAAACGCGATAGTCTCGAGATCGATATTTTCGCTCCAAACTCCACTCGAAGTCACGTTATTTTGAAGTCACATTATTTTTTTTTACATTTCTTTGCATAGTCAATTTATAGTATTTATTAGTGCAAATATTTTGGTCCAGGTCAGTAGACCTCGGTCCAATTGAAGTCTAGATGAGGTGGTCCGAAGGTCCAATTAAGTTTTCAGTCCTAAGTCGAGCCCTGCAATAAAAGTCTTCATTTATATATATTACACACTTAATAATTTAGTTACATTATGTCAATTGTAACTAACGAAATTGAACATATTATTGTTTTTCTATTTTTAGTTACAGTGACCTTGACAATGACCCCAGGAGCCCCAAAACACAACCCCATTAAAGATCTTCTTAAATACTTACTACAAACAAAAGTTGGTTACATTATGTCAACTGTAACTAAAGATATTGAATATATTACTGTTTTCCTATTTTTAGTAAAAGTGACCTTAACCCCAGCAGCCCCAAAACACAATGCAATTTAAAAAATATTCATAAATACTTCCTATACACTAAGTTTGGTTGCATTATGTTCACTATTACAAAAATATTGTGTGTGTGAAACTTTCTAAGTTAAGAAGGGGCAATAACCCAGTCAAAATACATGAAAGGGTTATGTAACTTGTAAAACTCTTCCTTCTTTCTATTGCACATTTGATAGTGAACAGGTATTCCAACTTTCAAAGTGATAGCTTTGATAGTTTGCATGTAACTGACCTCAACGCAAAACTTTAAAAAAATGACTAGCTAAAAACTACAAAGTCCAAAAATATTAAAATACCCCCCCCCAATGTATAACTCAAAACCCCGTATGATATGTTGAAGTACATTATCCATTTATTGTTTGTGAAAAATTTGAAATCAATCTAACAAAAAATGAAGAAGCTATGTCCAATTCTCAAAATCAACCAAAATCAATCAAAATTCATGTTTTTTACCCAAAAAAACAGGTCAGACTCAGCATCTTTAGCATACAATGTGAAGAAGGGTATTAGATGAACAAGCTTTCCAAGTGTAACGGTCACGGCCTTCCTAAGCCGAGGCAAGTGGACAGGAAGTGAATCTCGGACAGAGGTTCGAACCCAGTCGGACAACTATTCGCTACCAAGT
This sequence comes from Saxidomus purpurata, assembly GCA_022818135.1. Lineage (NCBI taxonomy): Eukaryota > Metazoa > Mollusca > Bivalvia > Venerida > Veneridae > Saxidomus > Saxidomus purpurata. The sequence goes on from JAFMSR010001686.1 coordinate 4,552, forward strand.
CTACATAAAACGAGAGAACTAAATCTTATGCATTTATTTACCAATGTCTTGTCCCAATACGTACAGAATGAATATAATGAATAAATATACAATGAGAAACCCTACTCTAGGCCTAAAGAAAGGTGGGGAACTCGACGCTTGTGCAGCGATAGAAAGAACCCGCCGAACGAGCGTCGTTCTCCCAATTGACCTTACGCCAGGAGAGATGTAGCCACGCCCACCGAAATCAAGGGGCACTACTCCTGCGAAGTCCGAGAAACACAGGACACGCTCAAACAGATCTCTATTGAACTAAGTCTGAAATCATTAGTTTTATTTCTTTATTCGATAATATTTAACTGTACTATGATCCTTTTGATAATATTTACGGTAGCATTATTATGTCCGCTGCGCATTAATTATTAAATACTCTTCAAAGAGGCGTTAACAGTATACTGTTAATTGAAAATCTCTTACAGATAAGATATCAATAAGCATTTTTATAAACATGTGTCATCAATAAAAATAACTGTGTGACCATGGTTTCTAATTTTGTATTTCGTGGAAGACTTAATTTTTGCAAGCGGTTCTGTGAGCTGGGTCGTGCTATGGGGTCTTATGTTTTAGGCAATGTGACACTTCTATAAGTAAAACAAAACCGATAATATGCAGAGCATTTCTAAGCATATATATTTATATCATTTTGATACGACTTCTGACAGACGTTTTTTAAACAATTGTATGTCCATCTAGAAAAATCATTTATTTATCTAAATTACTTTTTAAATCAAATGAAACAGTTTCATCGGACTGACTGACTAATTGGAGTCATTTACCCTCGCTACCAGCCGTAGTCATATGACCCAGCGTGGCTTATACTATTATTGTGCACTTATAGTTTATAATGTGCAAGTCCACTAAAATTTTTCTAATATATATTCGCACACACACACACACACACAAACATGATGACACATTTTGATAAGACACACTTTACAAAACATTTTATTAAATTACTCTAAAATGTATGAAAAGTCACAACACTACGGACCTAAAATAAAATTGGTCCGTGACAAAACTCTTAAAATTTAGAAACTAAACCCGGTAACAAAATATATGGCTTTCACGATAAAAAAAGATCTATTTCTAAGAAGTACTCTTCCTTACATAGAAAATACCTGAAATTGCATGTCCGTCAACGGATTAATTGTAATGTTTGTCAGACAAAATGGCGGCTAGTAACCATATTCGCCACGTGTTGTAGCAGCTAGCTGTTTGATTGGTCTGATAAGAGATTATTATCTGTCAATCAAGAACCTGGCGTAAGGTCAATTTATACATATTTTGCCGCAACAGTACACATAAACTACTTTAATAAGTCTCTTTATAATGACTGGCCGCAACATTCAAACATCTAGGCAACCGACCTAGCAACGTACAAAACAAGACTTCGTGAGTTTCCGTATATGCAATTAACCAGTAGAACACACGATAATTTAAGAGATTGCGATTGGTTACATGTGATGCGCGTTCCAATCAAATGTGTCTAAGCAGCAGACGACATTAACAAAAGGTAAAATACTGGAACATATACCTGTATATTATGAAATGTAAAGGTCACGAAGTTCAAAAGATGCAACGTAAATGCCAGGCCTGTTACACAAGTTTCAAAGTGATAGCTTTGATAGTTTCCATGTAAGTGACCTAAACGCAAAACTTAACCAACGCCAACAACAACCACGAAGACGACGACGACGACAATCAAGTGACGACAATAGCTCGTCATTTTTTTCAAAAATCAGACGAGCTAACAAGAATGCTAAATGCTTGGACTAAATTTTTAAAATACTACAAATCTGTTAGAACCTTTCATCATCACTGTCTTGAATCAGTACACTCCTGGCGGTATGGTTATCATCTCCCAGTATTGTCTGCAGCCAGTCTTTTAATATATGTACCTGTCCAAAGTGTTTCACTAACAGTTCCATAATTTTTGACAAGTGGCGCGAAACTCCATTGTGAAGAGTATCGGGAATGTGTATTATCCGGCCCTATCCGGCCATGTTTGTACGGTTTGACGGAAAACGCGGCCGTACCTATTTATTTCCATAATTCTTTATGTACAATAATAATTTATATACCGTTGGAAAGCTGACATTCTGAAGTTTACGAATATGTAACAAAAATAAAAATCAGACGGCATTTACATATTTTATTTCAATGTGAATATTGTTATTTTTTCACAATAGCCAGTATTGATTTTTGAAGTTTGGAAAATACGGCCGTCCCTAATTTTTTCTTCATTTATCTATAAACCAATACAATTTATATATCGTTGGAAAGCTGACATTCTGCAGTTTCCGAATATGCAAACATTTTTAAAATCCGACTTTATTTACATCTTCTGCATTAATTTGAACATTGCTATTTTTTTTACAATAGCCAACATCGATTTCGGGAAGTGAGAAACTACGGCCCTACCCATTTTTTTTCTTCATTATTCAATTAAGAAATACAATTCATAAACCGTTGGAAATCTGACATTCTGCAGTTTATAAATATGTAAAAATATCGAAAATCCGATCTCATTTACCTTTTCTGTATCAATTTGAAAATGGTACTTTTTTAACACCAGCCAACATCGATTTCTGCACTTGGGTAAATACGGCTTTTAAACAATTATTCATTTTCATTTGGTATAAAGTAATATAACTTACATATTTTTGGAAAACTACCATTCAGCAGTTTACGAATATGTAACTATTGCTGAAATCCGACGATATTTGTATTTTCTACCTTAATATGAACACTGTTTTTTATTTAGAAATCCAACCTCCATTTCTGAAACAGTGAAGATCATGATCTGATTGCTAAATTGTCAGCTTTTCGATATACGTATCATCTTGATATCAACTTAAACATTTGAACTGTTATTAATGTAACATTTTTACAATTCATTAACGGCATGGGTGTGCAAGAATATTTTGTTCATAACATTTGCCCGTGAAATTTGTTCGAAGATCAAACCTGACTAACAGCTTTAACAGCAGTATGCTTTAAGAATATAATAAAAAGTACCCATGACGGGACTCGAACCTACACCGTTCTTGCAGAACTCAAAGCCTCATATGAACTACAACTTAACCTAATGGTATCTTGTGTTCTGTACACGAAAGGGAAATTCGGTTGATTTCTTCTCTTCTCATACATCGTTACAGTCGAGTTTTCAATTGTTAATAGTATTTATTTCTCTTCTATAGTTCTTTATAATCACTGTAAATACCTACATGTGAAATAATTGCGGTTACTCTGAGATACGGGGCCTTAATAATAAAAAAAGAAGATTGACTTTTAAATTGGAAACATAACTGGATTTTGTGTGTGAAAACGTAACTCGGCGATTATTGTATTGATTTTTCTGTTTGCCATATTTCATGTTTATTGTATTGCCATAGGCAAGATATTTGCCGATTTGCAAATAAAGAATGAATAAAGAATGAAAATTGTCTTAGGCTCCAGACCTGAAGGTTACAGGTTCGAATCGCAATCGGAGCAAGACCTGTATGCGTGGGAATTGACACTGATGTCACGTTACTCTCGCAAGTATGATAATACACATGTCGCTATGATAAAACACATGCCACGTCTGGAGATTCCCAGAATCGGTTAATGTAAAACATTTTATTCCACTATTTAGAGCAGGTCACGTTGTACTATAATATTATTAAAGTATAATATAATTCCGTTATAACTATGATAATTTGGTAACTACTGTGTTACCGACACTCTTAAACATTTACAAATGAAGAACTGATTATCTATCTGGCTATCTACAATGCAAACAGGTGTAACGCGAAAAAAGTATAACTAATAATATGTATTATGGAACATGCGATGCAATCTATAACAATATTCAGTCTATTAAAAAATGATAATATTTCTTCCTATTTGTTGAGATTAAGTCATAGTTATTCCCTCGTTCCTGCGTCTTTGCTGACGTAATACAGACGGACAGACAGACAGCCATTCTTTTTTTCAATCAGGTTAATTACATAGACACAACATGATATAATCGAAATATTACCAAAATGTAATGAAAAGTATGAAACAGAGTCATTATTTATATACATTCATACAGACATTCATACAAACACAGATCTATGCATTATTAAAGCGACCATCATAATTCAAAAGAAAACATTATTCACTGATTTACACTACTTGAAAAATAAAATGAACAGTACCAAAGTTGTCACAAACATATGTCTGTATTCGTTTTTATACGCATTGAATATAGAGAAAATATATTAGATTTAATACATTTTTGTTACAAAAAGAGATACAACTATTTGCAGACTAGTATATACCTATTAATGCAATACGTTAATGTCATAATTAAATGACTTTACAATTACAAGTAAAAAAATATGTTTTTTTAACTTTTCGTTTTAACGTACCCTTAAAGAAATCATTTAACTTATTACTTACAATCAATCAGGTTTAATCATATCATCACATATGGTGTGATAATCCAATCAAGGAAACGCGTGCTGTTTATTAAACAACATCATAAAAGGTGCTAATATACAGTAGTTACGGGTTTACTATAGACGAAAACTATTTAACACTGTTTAAAGAGGGACTTATTCATTGTAAATATTATACTAATTCATTTTGAAATGATAAATAGTAATTTAATCACATATAATACTTATAAACAGTATGTTACACTGATAACAAATGTCATACAATGTATATGAATGCTGGAAATAACCGAACTTGCTCATATATACCAAGGTCTTTCAAATAGTATTAGTACTATTTGAAAGACCTTGTATATACATAAGATATTTTGTAAATGTCGAGGAAGATTTCTAAGCACGAACTCAGTTTGTCACGACTATATCGAAAACTTTTGTTCAAATTTTTTTTAACTTTATTATTGAAAACGCGTTTTAATTTGTTTTTACGCCTTTCCTTAACACCTTGACCAAATATGTTAAAGAGATGTGATTGCGCTTAATTAAAATCAGCCTGTGATTAAGCCGAAAAAAGAAATCTGAAAAAAAGATTAATTATCCAATATTTGCATTTATACAACAAACCCAATGAGATATAACTGGAATTTGTTAGTAAAACACGTAAAAGTTCTTACCAATTGATACAGTTTTTTTTTATTATTACACTTTTAATACAATATCACCCAGAAAAGAAAAGTCGCCCCTTTAATTAGTCTTAATTTAAAATGACACAAAATAACAAAAGTTTTAAAGGCCTGTAACTTCCGTTTTACTCAACCAATTTTCAAAAGATTTACATTTTTGGAAAGTGCAAAACATAAACTTAAAAATGACAACAAAATTATTTTAGTTTATTAAGAATTGAATATGTTAACATTCACGGCCATACTTTACTACTGCAAACACAGAGACATACTATTAAATTGCAAAACATATCAAAGTTTGTCAGCCTGTAACTTTTTTATTATTTGAACGATTTTTATATAATTACATTTTTTATAAACTGCAGGGTGCTTTCATATGATATCTAATTCAATATGTTATTTTTATAAATAAAAGAAATAATAGGTACGGCCGTATTTTTACTGCTGCAAACACCGAGACATATTTAATTGCAAAATGTATCAAAGTTTGTACTCCTGTAACTTTTTTGTTATTTGAACGATTTTTACATATTTACCATGTTTATAAACTGCAGAGTGTATACTTTCATATGATACTACATATAATATGTTTTATTACGTATTTTAAGAAATAATAGTACGGCCGTGGATTTCATTCATGAAAATGCAGTTAAATATTCCCGAAATATTGACCGATATTGAATCTAAGTTTCTTACAAGGTTTTACTCTTAAAATTATTTATTTTTACATATTCATAAAGTTCATAATTTCAGCTTTCATTTGATACCAACTATTTAAAAATTCATCAAAAAATAAAGAAAATAAAGGGTACAGCCGTATTTTCCAATATTTTTTTACTTGTTTTATAGGATGGCCGGATAATACACTTTACCAGAGTATCCAAATATCTATCTTTACATACAACGGCATGTTCCGGGCGGTTTGGTACTAGAACCGGCCATTTCTACAACTGCCCAGTCCATAACGGCCCACTTTTAAGTATTTTTTATTATAAATTATATAACAAAACATATAAATATTATATGAAATTTGCTTGACTGTTTTATAGTTTAAACAGGTGAAGAAATCATTAAAATGAAGTGTCACTGGTCAAGGTATATTTGTGTAATTAGAGTTAATTGGCGTATCTACTTTAGTGAAATCAGACAAGATGAACATGATTTTTATTCATTTTTCTTTGAAATACGATAATTTCCGAATTAAATCATTAAATATGTCGTTATTAATACAACTTGTTAAAACATCTTATCTACAAAACTCGGTCGAACAAATTTTAAATAACTTTTATCGGGAACACAAGACGCAAGAGATAAAAAGTTATTTAGGCAAACAACAATAGTTGAACTATGTGTTAATAATTTACAATCGCAAATTAATTTAAAGTGTACGATGTTTAAATGAACAGAATGATATGACTTATGTACTTCCGTTATTACTATTGATTTTTCAGAGTATTAGTGAAGGAAGTGGATAAGTAGCCGGGTCTATGTTATCATTTTTATCATGATTTAGTCATATGCTGATTTCTCTTGCTTTTTTCAACAAAATTGTCATATGATACTTATTTAAGAAGTGGAGAAATCCAGCAGAAAATGGTTATTGTCAAACAAATTTATATTTTATAAACTTGAAATTGATTGAGAATTGCTACAAGTGCACGAAGCCATATGACATCACAAACTGGAATTTAAATGGTCGAGTCGACGTTTTAAAGCTTAGCATAGTATATATTTGATAGATACCCCCCCCCACACACACACACACACATCTACAAAGTATCAAACACAGGACTCAATCTGGTTCCATTGCAACTCTCATGTATTCAAAGATGAGCCTGCGTAACTCCGTATAAAATATTGTCCGGCTACCTCGCCACAGCCTTTAGTGAATACTATTATCATTTTGTTCCTCTATGTGTTGCAAATGCATTAAGACCTAATGGTCAGAATAAAAATAAATTAACATTTTCTTACTTTTCTTACTTTTCTTACTTTTCTTTTCACGGACATGTCTTCTTTATCGTTCATAAAGCTAGTACATTTGTACTGTGAATAATATGTTGATATCATGTCCTGCTTCCTAGAAAATACTTATGTCTGTGTAATCCAGCCTCTTAAAATTTCTCTAATTATATAGAGAAAACTTTCCTTTTAAAAACAAATCGTAGACCTTTTTGGACTGGGCCTTTCTGGATCTAGGCCGTTCTGGTATTTGTCCGTTATAAAAGTGGGACGTTCTGGACATACATATTCCGGGCTAGTTGAAATCGCTGTTGAAAAGGATTCGGTATAAGTATGCTAAATACATTTCCATGGACTTACATTATAAGGTTTTCGGCCGGGGGCACACAACTCTCACCGAATGCTGAAATGCATTTATGATGCAGAATCAGCCTAGTATGCATCCACTTTAGAGGGAACATGCGGGCCTACACTATGTGTTTGATTGCCGATTGGTTGAAACTAAGAAAGCTTAACAATGCAAATATTTGATAGATTTATACTTTTTTTCGCACAAACTTCCCAGACACGTTTTCCGGAATGAGCACACGTAACTCCGTATGAAATATCGTCCGACTAAAAGTCTTGGTAAGCGGATCAGGCTACCTAGCCATTGCCTTCTTAGAAATCAGGGACTGTATTTTTTATAATTTCCACCTATATATTTTATTTTTTAAATAAAATCATTTATCCCCCATTTATGCGGGGTAAACATATTGTTTTTGCACAATTGTCTCTCTGTTTTTATCTCACGTGTAGTCAAACTATTTCGACTTCGAAGGCAAAGCGATTTTACAGGCTGACATTTTTGTAGTTGTTCGCCTGACAGAAAAAAGAGATCTGCAAATGGGTCAAACCATTCAGCCGAATGAATTAGGGTTTGTCGCGTGTGAAGTTAATTAAGATTTGTCCAGTATAGACAGTTCCCATATCTACAATACTTGCCTATCTTGTTCTAAATCGTCAGCCATTTTGATAGACAAACTAATGAGCATGCATTTGGTTATTCCCAAATATGTGAAAAGTAAGAAATACCCAGAGAATTTGTGTATGACAGCCACATTTTCTTGAATATGTTGAGCTATCCTTGCATATCAGCGAAATAGATAAAAATGATGTTAATAAATCTGAATATTTTATAATCATTCAGTAGATTTTCCATATTAACGTAAAGGAAAATTGCCTAAAAATATGACTGATAATTCAGAACAAGGGAGATAAATATTGTAGATGTGAGAACTATCTATTGGTGTAGTTATGGCATTTTACTTTGTGCAAATTGCAAATTTCAACTTGTGTCGCGCATAACTGAACATGTATTTGATCTACAGTCATGAAACTTTACAAGAATGTTTATCAGCATTTAGAAGTGTGTATGTAGAATTTTTTGTGCGGATTCATGCAATATTGGCGGAGTTATGGCCCCTGACTTAATGATGCCCCTAACTATAAATAGTTTTGAGGTACATTTATGCCTCCACACAGGAATGTTTAGTTGTGTACCTGGGGTTTTGTTTGCGGAATCATCCAGGAAAGGTGAAATTATGGTCTTTAATCAACTTGTGTCACGTATAACTGAAAAAAAGTGTTTGAGATACAGCCTTGAAAATATACAGAAATTCTTATCAGCAATTCAGCATGTGAAGTTGTGCACCTGGGGTTTTTGTCCATCTGTCCGTCGCACGTATCTCTAAAAGCATTTGAGTTAGAGTCATGAAAGTTTACTGTAAGCTTTATCAGGGTGTGAAATACACCTGAGGTTAGTATTTGTGTCGCCCGCATCTCCAAAAGTTCCTTAAATTATACTGTTCCAAATCCCGATAACATGTAGTAGTGGTAAAGGGGATGGGGGTATATGCTTTTGTCTACAAAAGAACCATATACTATTATCTTGATATCACATATTATAGGTTTTCGTAATTTCTCCGCAACTAATTCGATTAGAGTCCGTAACTTATCCGACTGGGTTCCCGACTAATCCGACCGAGTTCCGTAACTGAGACGGGCCTTTTCAGCTGATTATTTATCTCCAAAGGAAGCTGACATGATAGCATCTGTTTTAATCGTGTACACGGTTACCATGGGTTCGCTTCATCTTACCGTCTATATCTCTTTATGTGAGAAATTTGACAGTTTCTTACGTAGGATCGGAGTCTAGTACTGGTTCTACCCAAGAACGATTGTTAGGTAAACTGTCCGCCTGATAAAATGGCCAAAGTTGGAACGATCACAAACAAAAACAACAACAGTCAGCTACATATATGGGATGCAAACAATGCTTGCGGATTTCGCTAGGCACTTACAACCCATTTGCATAAAACGAACGCAACGGCTAACTGGTTTTTTTTAAATATTCCCGAGTGGGCTTAAACCAAGAAATGGAATACTGATTTAATAGACAATCTACCTTTATTAAGCATCGTTGTCACGGAATAAAAGAGTTATTGTATTGTATCAATGTATAGTATTTTTGCAGTGTAGCAGATGGCTTGATATTTCTGCGTGAATATCGCATGAAATCTTACCTTCGTTTTAAAGGATGTATGTCAAGAGGACCCTAAGCACCTAAGAAAGAATACACAGAAATAAAATCATGAATTTATGGCTTAAAATAGCATTTGTGGTAAACAATGGACACGGATTCACATCTGAAGGTAGCAATGTACCAGAGTTGAAATCGCTTTGCGCGAAAGTCGGTGCTCTTCAAAACTATATGTTAATGAGGTATGTAAACATGTACATTGTTGGAATTGTCTTCAAATCTCTTCACAGATTTAACATAACAACTTCAATGATCTTAATTAATTTTAATGCCTACAAATTCACATAAACGACATGTATAAAAATATCTTACCGATCGTCAATTTTTTGAACAACTATGGTTAACCCTTGTGTTGAAAAGTTTCACTAAATGATTGTATTTTATTAATTATTCCTTGCATTAGAAACTGTGTCATGGATACTTAATATATGTATCTTAATTAATTAATGTTATGATGTTATATATAAGCTGTGTGACAGAGGGTTAATCTCCTTAGATATAGCCACTACTGTTGATAAACTTGATATACATTTTTGCATTGGTCGACATGTGCATTTCAATTACACATATGCATGTAAAGCCTGAGCTCATTATATGAATATGCTTTTGTGTAAATAAAATGCGCATGTCAACCTGAAGTCATTGTGACGTCGTGTTGCCTCATTTAATTGTAGTTTTTTCGTCCTTGCAGTGTCCTGTAGTCGTTTCGTAATGTCATTGTGTCGTGAATGTGGGATCGCCAACACAAGAACACGACATGGGAGAAATCAGGCACCACATCACCGAGATATCGGATATTTTCAGCTTCTCTCTCACTTCGCTAGGCGCTATCACTTTCAATACTTTGGATTTTTTTTTGTCAATCCTCGTGGAATTTTTCATTATTTTTTCCTTTTCAGTATTAAATTGTATTATATGAAAAATTATGCCATTTTTTAAGATTTGAAAACTGTATCTTAATTTTCCTTAATTTTATCAATCTGTACAATTACTTGAAAATATAAAAGATAACCGTTCACATCTTTAAAAGTTCAGTATCTCAAAAAGTAGACGGTAAAACATTTTCATTTTTTCTTATATTGCAGTTTATATACTACTTATAAATTTTTTATAATCAATAATGGTGCATCTACTGCGAATCTTTTGTCACTGTCTTGTATATTTGCATGTGCGATATATGTCTCGGGGCAAAATCAGGTAAATTGTACACCCTAGTTTTTGGCATTATTTAAGAAATAATCTATGGTTTGGAGTGCTTTATCGAAATTGAAGCATTCCCCGGAGGTGATGTGCCAGGCGGAATAATTCACGAGGGCGAAGCCCGAGTGAATTATTACGCAGGCACATTACCGACGAGAAATTCCTCAATTTCGATAAAGCACTACAAACCATAAATTATTTCGATTCTTATACGCCGAATTTATGAAAACTATCGTAACTACTACGGACCTTTTTCAGTTTGACGGTAATGTGTAAATGGCATAAATAGTGGCTGTTGGAATTCACTACCCTATTTCGGGCCACCATTCAAGATATCATACATAGCTATATTATACAAACTTATTTTAGTTTAATCATCCAGTTCATAAAATATATTAAACAAGAGGGCTAAGATGGCCCTATATCGCTCTAAATATATACCAAATAAGTTTTCCTATATACGCCTTTGTAATACAAATGATCCGCCCCGGGTAAGGTCAATTTTGTCCCCAGGGGCATAATTTGAACAAACTTTGAAGAGGTCTACTAGGCAATGCTACATGCCAAACATCTAAGTTCTAGGCCTTGTGATTTCAGAGAAAAAGATTTTTAAAGTTTTCCCTATATAAGCCTATGTAAAACTAAGTGACCCCCGGTGCGGAGTCAATTTTGACCCAGGGGTCATAATTTGAACAATGTTGGTAGAAGTCCACTAGCCAATGCTACATGCCAAATATCTAAGCTCTAGGCCTTGTGGTTTCAAAGAAGAAGATTTTTAAAGTTTTTACTATATAAGCCTATGTAAAACTAAGTGATCCCCGGTGCGGGGTCAATTTTGATCCGAGGGTCATAATTTGAACAATCTTCGAAGAGGTTCACTAGCCAATGCTACCTGCCAAATATCTAAGCTCTAGGCCTTTTGGTTTCAGAGAAGAAGATTTTTAAAGTTTTTCCTACATAAGCCTATGTAAAACTAAGTGACCCCCTGTGCGGGGTCAATTTTGATCCGGGGGTCATAATTTGAACAATCTTGGTAGAGGTCCACTAGCCAATGCTCCATGCTAAATATCTTAGCTCTACGCCTTTGGTTTCAGAGAAGAAGATTTTTAAAGTTTTTCCTATATATTCCTATGCAAAACTAAGTGACCCCCGGTGCGGGTTCAATCTTGACCCGGGGGTCATAATTTGAACAATCTTGGTAGAGGTCCACTAGACAATGCTACATGCCAAATATCTTAGCTCTAGGCCTTGTGGTTTCAGAAAAGAAGATTTTTAAAGTTTTTCCTGTATATGCCTATGCAAAAACTAAGTGCCCACCCGCGTGGGGTCAATTTTGACCCGGGGGTCATAATTTGAACAATCTTGGTAGAGGTCTACTAGCCAATGCTACATGCTAAATATCTAAGCTCTAGGCCTTGTGGTTTCAGAGAAGAAGATTTTTAAAGTTTTTCCTATTTGTTGCCATAGCAACCAGAGTTCTGCATGGAATGGAATTCTTTGAACAACTTTGATAGAGCTTCATGCAAGGAACATCCCTGCAAAAAGTCTCATAAACATTGGCCCAGTGGTTTCAGGAGATGTCGTTTGAAGGAAATGGTGGACGGACAGACGGACGCCGGACGGAATGGGATCCTAATAGCTCACTCTGGCACTTTGTGCCAGGTGAGCTAAAAAAACCCGACTGTGACATTATGCAGAAGACGCCAGATTCAGAACCTCACAAATCAGGCAACCGATTTAAATGCGTACCGCTAAATTGAACTGTACAACGTTTCGACGCGGAGTAATGACGTCAGTGTGATGACGTAAACATTTTGATTCATTGAATCAAAACATTGTATGACGGTGAATCCTGCATTTTTTTACCTTTTTAAAGCAAAACATTTACCTTTTTTAAAGCAAAACAAGGCGATAGGTATTCTAAGTCTTAACTGTCGCAACCAAAAATAATATTTAAGTTTTTAATCAGAATTACTCCATGCGACTAATGTATTTATACAGATATTAATTCTATTTCTATATTTCATTTTCTGCGCGGGAGTAAATTAGAAAAGTCGGAAGGAGCTACTTCCAACCACTTGTCCGAGTGCATTAATCATATTAAAGCACTCGAATTGACTATACCATAGGCATATTAGAATTCACTTTTGTTGATTTTTTATTTATTCAACAAAATGACAGCAGTGTAACATAAATTATATTGAAGGAAGCAAACATGTTTGCAATTTTGTGTCAGACTGTCATGAATGCCTTGCTGCTAGACGTAACAAATGCACTGTTACAACCTACATACTGGAATCCTTGTTCTTACTCTTTAAACGGCACAACCAGTTATTGCTCATTTGAGGTGCCTTCGAGTTCGAGTCTCTTGGCGGTGACATTTATGTAATACACATTGGTCTTTTAGCAACCAAGATGCAAAAGCTTAACACCTTCAATGTTTAATTTCAGAAATGCTGTACTTTCTGGAAATGTTAGACAGTCTATCTATGGTGCGTGATTACACTAGTAGACATTATAATAAAATAATTTCGATTTACTGATACACTCTTGAGAAACTAATGCCTTTTCAAATGGTAACCATTGCCTTTGAAGATTTTAAAGCGATCATTTAGCGGTCTGTTTAGGACATAAAATAATTCAATCAAATATATAAAATCACCAGCATAGGGCATTTCCTTTATAACAACTATTGTAATACAGAATACATCTGAACTGTCTTCATTCCGATTAATTCTCCCACAGACAAGTTTAATGACTTTCTAAAATTGTTGCCTCGTAGAATACCGGTACAGGAGACAAACGGCAAGTATTTAAAACGTAACAGAGCCATGTTACACATGGTTAATCCCCCGCCAGGAAGAAGTTACCTGAAGGTTGTACTTTCGTACATTTTACTTGGTGGGAGGAAATCCTTAAAAAACCGTATAGTTATGGTCATGCTGAGTACAGTTTTGAAGTAAGTGGAAAAAGAATAAGGCAATGAAGAGAAGGTTTGCAAAATTATATTAATGTTCATTATCAGTATAGGTATGATATTTTTCTATTTGATTAAAAGTAGGCAAGGTAGAGTTATTGTTCTTGCACACTGCACTTCCTACCAATGTGCTCTGTCAGTGTATTAAGTTTGAAGAAAATCCCTCAAGTACTTTTGGAGTTACGCTCCGGAAATTTTTTTTCAAGTAAATCTGATAAAGGGGAATAACTCTAAAAGTAGGCAAGGAAGAGTTATTGTTCTTACACACTGCACTTCCTACTAATGTGCTATGTCAGTGTATTAAGTTTGATGAAAATCCCTCAAGTACTTTTGGAGTTATGCTCTGGACAAGTAAATCTGATAAAGGGGAATAACTCTAAAAGTAGGCAAGGCAGAGTTATTGTTCTTGCACACTGCACTTCCTACCAATGTGCTATGTCAGTGTATTAAGTTTGAAGTAAATCCCTCAAGTACTTTTGGAGTTATGCTCTGGACAAAATTTTTAAAGTAAATCTGATAAAGGGGAATAACTCTAAAAGTAGGCAAGGTAGAGTTATTGTTCTTGCACACTGCACTTCCTACCAGTGTGCTCTGTCAGTGTATTAAGTTTGAAGAAAATCCCTCAAGTACTTTTGGAGTTATGCTTCGGACAAGTAAATCTGATAAAGGGGAATAACTCTAACAGTAGGCAAGGTAGAGTTATTGTTCTTGCATACTGCACTTCCTACTAATGTGCTATGTCAGTGTATTAAGTTTGAAGTAAATCCCTCAAGTACTTTTGGAGTTATGCTCAAGACAAAACTTTTAAAGTAAATCTGATAAAGGGGAATAACTCTAAATGTAGGCAATGTAGAGTTATTGTTCTTGCACACTGCACTTCCTACCAATGTGCTATGTCAGTGTATTAAGTTCGAAGAAAATCCCTCAAGTACTTTTGGAGTTATGCTCTGGACAAAGTTTTTCAAGTAAATCTGATAAAAGGGGAATAACTCTAAAAGTAGGCAAGGTAGAGTTATTGTTCTTACACACTGCACTTCCTCCCAATGTGCTCTGTCAGTGTATGAAGTTTGAAGAAAATCGCTCAAGTACTTTTGGAGTTATGCTCCGGACAAAATTGGGACGGACGCACGGACGGACGGACGCACGGACGGACGAAGACCATTTCTAATATCCCCTTCGCCTTCGGCGGGGGGATAAATAATAGATTCCATCACAAGATAAAAACAAATCCAAATATTTCTAACAGGTTTTATTTTTATACACAGTAAGGTGGTTGTTGAGCTTCACACATGACACTCCTTCAAACACAGCCAGACGGAAATGAGAATTTTTAGTGTTCTTAACGACAGTGGCGAGAGCAAATATATATACCAAATCCTGACAAACTGACTTGGGAGTCCAGTGACCTGCTAAAATATCTTTAAAAAGCATGTGTTTTAGTTCCTACTAATGATCTGAGAAGTAGGATTTCAACCATTTATAATCTAGTTACATGTATATGTAAAATTAGTGAATTTACTTTCACAACTGCTTTCTGAAATTTTTCTTTGCTTTTCATTTTTTTTATTTTGGGTCGACATTTATTCATATACTGTTGCAATTTGAAGGCAAGTTTGGAACTACGGTCAATAGCGAAAGCATTATGTCTCGATCCATTCAGTTGGACGTACCTATAACAAGTGAACGGTAGTATATTATATTTAATTTTACTGTAATATCACAAGATGAAAGCGAGACATGTACTGTACGGGCGATCAATCTTTATACTACAGAAGTTTTAAAATACTCAAAGCTCCCTTTTTAAAGGCCTTATTTGGCTCTTTAGAATGTATATTTATTAACATTACAAAACAATAGACGCTATCTATTCTGAAAATATAAGTCGCTATCTATTCTGAAAATATAAGTAAGTGTAGTGATTTATTATTTAATGCATCCATTTGTGTTGAGTCATCAACAAACAAACACATATTTAAGGAAAGACAGAATTTTTCAGCAAAAAACCTTAAATTTAAAACAACTGTATGTCGTCGATAGAAGAGCTTAGTCAAGAAGAAATGGGAAGCAAACGTGTATCATCCGGGGCAAAGTAACAGCAAGATTACAATCAGTAGCCAGTGTCATTCACAGTATTACAGCACATTAAAACATCAGCGATTCAGAAACGCAGCATATAATGCCTAAACTAGCATACAAGCAAGAATAATCCTGTTAGTTAACTGTTGTATCTCAATCTCTCTTGCAATCAAACCATTCAATTCTTTAAACAAAAGTTTTCTTTCACAAACACACAACGACTCCAAAACAAGAAGACACTCACATAATGTTGCAAGTCAGTTGTGCAGCAAGTTGCTCCGTAAAACCTAAATTTATTACTCAATATACTGTAATCTAAATCTAAACATTTCTAGTGCATTTTCCCTGGTTAGCCAGATACAAATGTCTCAGAACCATTGCTATCATTAAACACACATATCAGACTAGAAAGGAATCAAATTTTTATGGATATTCATTTTTCAGGTACTCAATATCAGACATATGCACCAAATGCGGGGAATGTCAAGTCCTACAAGGATATCAAACAGTGTTAAACACCTTCAGGCCAAGAAAGACTGGAAAGCCTTCGACATATTAGGCTCCACGACGACTCTTAGAACAGCCTCTTCCTCCGGTGTCTGAAATGTAAACATTTACATGCATAACATTTTAAAGCTTTGATTAGTGACTCTTTTTCTTCCTTAAATGGACTATGTTCTGAGTAAATGTAATTAATTAAGGATTATATGTAAGTACACCAAGTTTCAAACTGATTTAAGCATTTTCTGCAGAATTTCTTCAATGCTAAAGCAAATGCAGAGCACACCCTACCACTACTTTTTTGTTTTATAGCAGCTTTTCAATGATTTTTTTCTTTGCATGGCATTGTCTTTCTGTTTTCCTAACCATTCAACTTAAAAGTGCAAGATGCTAAAAGAGTATTCTGAACAATCAAAATAACATAGAACAAGTTGTGAACATACAGACACGTTTAATTATCAAGAGAACCAGTTGTCTGGAAGCATAATGGAAACGAATTGAAGAATGTGGTATCTTATTTATAGTTTCCAGAGCAACTGAAAAATAACTTACCAAATGTCGCTATTAAAGTTACAAGTGTTTCCTTTATTATTGAAATAGTTGGGCAAGTTATAAAATCTTACCAATTGTTCCTGCCTATGTTTTAAATGTTTCCTCAAGTCTTTGAGCAGGTGTTTATATTGAGCATGGTGTCTGCTAAGCTTCACAAAGCTTGCCTTCAAACATAACCTAAACGAAGAAAGACACCTGTACTTTAGTATTCATCACTCCTGCAGTAACTATCATTTAAATGTTGCCACTACAGTTGTGTAAATGTTGGTGGCTTGTTAAAAACTTCAAATACTTATACAAGTGCATGTCTGCACTGTATGATTGTTTCAAATGACTACATTTCACATTTGAGAACTTGCACGTTTTAGTGTTGTGTACGTAATGTGTGTTTTCTTAACATCAAGTCATTCAAAATACACCATAACATCAGTCACTTTTTAATCATTTCTAAAAAAAAACATTTTGTGAAGATACAATTGACAATGCCTTGTACATTAGACACTAAATCAGTACATTTAAGATATCGGCTATAAATGTAAAACTAATCAACCTTTGGTTAAATAAACAGTTTTGCCTTTGGGTGTTAAACCAGACAACATAAGAACATAAACGATGGAACATGCATTATGTCTTCGAGTACTGAATCATCGGTTTGGCTGTGTATGTAAAGAGTAAACAAATGTTTCATAATGATAACACACATACCAACTGACCATATTTGAGATGTGTTTGTCACAGCTTCCATTCCCTTTCTTGAAAATAACAAGGAAAACGCATGTTAAAACTGATATTACATAAAATTCACTTTGTTTCTTTGGAAACAGTCTCAGGAAAGCTATTTACTTCAATAAACAAGTTACTGTAAATTATAATCTAATTTAATCAAATTTTTTTCATTAGCTATGTTATGTGTGTCAAAGCTGAAGTATTTGATTCTGAAATATATCTAAAATGCATGATGGATTTGAACATTTGAGCACTCAGGCTAACAGACAGACCGTAACCACAAAGACCTGCAATATATTTAGTAATGTACATGTACATGTATAGAAATAACATGTAGTAGACAATCCACACAAGGCTTATGTGAACAATTAAAACAAAACTAATTTAAAACTTACCACATGTTTTTTAACAATGCTGTCCACCACATATATCATTTTCCAAATGACACCTATAATTACATAAGAAAAGATAATGTTAAGCACCATCAAATACATCTACCTGTTGAGAAAAGCAATAAATATTGTATGTGTTTACTACTATCTATCAAAACTTGTTTTAACATTTCTTACAAAACTATGACTAAATACTTTTTTGTTGAACGGGTGGATATCTATGAGTATGGAGGACAACAGGACACTGTGACCACTAAGATTTTAGGACACTCTGACAGGTTCCACAGTCTAAATGTATAAGCTTAGAAAGTCGTGAAGTTTGACCAAGAACTACCACAAACTGACCTTTTACAAAAAATAAGTAGAGATCATTTACTGCCAATGAGTTATGCTTCTTTCTTAATAACCAAGGTCCCAAGATAAAACTGTTACATACGAACAAAGCACATCCATTGTCTACAAGCAACTATAATTAATGAGCAGTCACACTATGTATACATTAAAACCCACATTGTCATGTAAATCTGTTGAATCTAAATTAAACAAAACAGTTAGAGTGCAGATGTTTTTCGCAGATGTTGTAATTGCCTGACTTCTCAGTATAATCCTTATTAATTTAAACTTTCACAAACAATAAACTGACCTTGAAACCAGTTAAATTTTCCATACTTTTCCTTCTTTTAGAAATTAAACATCAAAGGAAAGGGATTGTAAAACAAGAGCTGTCAGTAGACAGCGCGCTCGACTATTCTCAGTGATTGACAATATAAAATAATATCCATCCTGGAGGATATTGTTGGAAGTGTTAAGGTGGTACGCAAACTTTAACGTAAATTTTAAGTAGAAAAAGGGGCATAATTTTGTCAAAATGCTTGATAGAGTTACCTCCTCCTGTGTACAGGTTGGGGGCATGATGGTGAACAAGTGTGCAAAGTTTCGAAGCCAGATGACAACTGAATTGGAAAATATTTGAGGTGGTACGCAAACTTTAACGTAAATTCTAAGTCGAAAAAGGGGCACAAATTCTGTCAAAATGCTTGATACAGTGACCTCCTCCTGTGTACAGGTTGGGGGCATGATGGTGAACAAGCGTGCGAAGTTTCAAAGCCAGATGTCAATGGACTTTGAAAATATTTGAGGTGGTACGCAAACTTTAACGTAAATTTTAAGTCGAAAAAGGGGCATAATTTTGTCAAAATGCTTGATAGAGTTACCTCCTCCTGTGTACAGGTTGGGGGCATGATGGTGAACAAGCATGCAAAGTTTCAAAGCCAGATGTCAATGGACTTTGAAAATATTTGAGGTGGTACACAAACTTTAGCGAAAATTCTAAGTAGAAAAAGGGGCATAATTTTGTCAAAATGCTTGATAGAGTTACCTCCTCTTGTGTATAAGTTGGGGGCATGATGGTGAACAAGTGTGCAAAGTTTCAAAGCCAGATGTCAACGGACTTTGAAAATATTTGAGGTGGTACGCAAACTTTAACATAAGTGGTTACGCCGACGCTCGGCTGACTAGGATAGCTCTCCTTATTCTTCGAATAGTCGAGCTAAAAACTTAAAATTTAGGGAAAAGCGAGTCAATACTCTGAATTTTAAAGGGAACAAGGTTCTGTTTAAATCATTTCCAACATGTGGTGTGAAGGGATTTCAAGGAACTATTTACTTAAGTGCAAGACATTTCAGGGGAGGAATTTTAAAACTGGTGCAATTGTCTTTATACAACTAACCTTTTACATGATACCATTGTACGTATTACAACTACTAGTAAGCATGATAAATGTCTTTATACAGTTCTGTTTACAGTTTAAAAAACTTATCTTACCTAAAAAATACTTTGTATTACTCTCAGCTCTCTGTTTATAATGAAGTTTCTGTATGTATGCATGCTGCTTAAAAACAGCCAGTAGAAACTGCTGATACAGGTTTCTTAACATCTGTGTCTCGGAGTTTATTGTTGCGTCAATAAACAATGCATGACATTTCTGTCTGACTGAACTGGAATATGACAGAAGAAAACAAGTGAAAGATTTCCTTATGTATTTCTGTAAAAACAAATATCTAGCCTGTCCAGTTCCTTTACACTTTACAGGTCATACTATTTAAAGGTCAGTATGACCTTTGTCTTTGATCTACTGACCTGAAGTAAGCTATTTTAATCCAAGTACATGTATGCTATAAACTTACCAAACTTGAACGCCACAAACCTAAACATGGTCACGTTTCTACACCATGGGTTTTGTTATATTTTGATAATAAATAAATGGCCAGTGATGCAAAAAAATTATATGAACATACAATACTTGCATTTTATGCAGGGCATTCATACACTGTGTATATAACAAACTCATTGAGACCATTTTAATGTGTTCCTTATACTATTTGGACTATGTCATATCCATATAACGTTTGCAAAATATATATTAAGGAAAATAATAAATCCCAGAAAATGTGTTCCTTATATCCGGAACTTTATATGCGGATCTTATATGTACTATACACAGAAACTGAGCAAGCACATTATCAGACACATTTGAATTACAAGTACTAGAATATTTACAAGATACATACAATGCACTCTTCTCCTTCAGTGATTTTCCAGGTGTTTTAGACAGTTCCATGGTCATTGTGTCCATTATACCTGTTGTTCACAACAAAGTCATCACACAAAAAATTATATCTGGAATCAGTAATTATAATCAGAAATTTCTTAACTGATCTCTTTTAGTATCAGCGGAAATAAATATAACATCATTTAATAAGTTT